>JBBPDA010150633.1:0-19756 GCA_037974385.1 Arnoldichthys spilopterus | reverse complement strand
AGACAGACAGAGAGACAGACAGACAGACAGCGACAAACAAACAGAGAGACAGAAAGAGAGAGAGAGAGAGAGAGAGGGTGGGTGGGGGAGAGAGAGAGAGAGAGAGAGAGAGAGAGAGAGACAGAGGGAATATATATTTTTATCTACTTTATAAAAATAGCTCATTAGAAAACAAACCCAAGCCCAGGCCCCGTGATATACATCAACGTGACTGGTAAATGACTAGGGTTGGGGTTAGGAAGCAGACACCACACAGGCATTCGTGCCATTATCCAATTCAGGACATGTCTCTGTATATGTGCAGTTTTTGCAACAAGGTTGACACAGGATCTGTAAATGAGCATTACCCTTTGATCATCGCCAACAGGTCTAATCTAATTACGCTAAGGAGGAAGGAATAGTACCTATCATGCAATGTGAACTTGCTTGAAAGGTACTGTTCTTTCTTCCTTACTCTAATTGCATTTCAGGACCATGGACAGTAACAGCGAGCGTCAACACACTGTGCCAGCTTTTGTCTTGGACAGCTCCAAGAACTGAAACAATGCCACATTACATCCAGATTTCAACTGGCCAAGCACATATTATCTTGCCCCTGACCTGAAAACCAAGGACAGCTGTCAGGTTTTCTGTTGCAATATTCACATTACACCAAGATTTCAAAAGCATATTCAACTCATGAAGGTTATCACTGAAAAAACACTGTGCTTGGTGTAGGGATGTAAAAGTTTCGATCTGATTATTTCATTTAACAACCCAAAGAATTTTCAATGCCTTAAAAATTGTGGCCAAAAAAACATTGATTTTTATGCACTGGATTGTACAGCATTGTAGTCGATGCATCAGTACAGATCGATTCATTGTTACACCCCTTCTTCATAGCAGATATTAAGTAATCAACAATGACACATGATTGATAGCATCATGCAGCTATGGCACATACAGGTTGCCATGATGATATAGCATAATGTTGGCTGGGAAAAATGAACAGCCGGGGCGTGCTCTCTAGCGATGGCCCTGACGTGGAGACGGAGCTGCTCGGCGACTTCCCTGACGCAGGGGCGGAGCTGCTTGGTGACTTCTCTGACGCGAGGGGCTCGGCGACGTGGAGGCGTGGCTTGGGGGTGTCGGTGACATGGAGGCATGGCTTGGCGATGTGGAGGCGTGGCTTGGCGACTTGGAGGGGTCGGTTCGGGAACCGGAAACTGGACTAAGCCATGCAGAGGAGGAATCCCCAGTGGTCACGTGTGGCGACATTTGAGTTGAGGTTTCCATGGTGACGTACACCTTCTGCAGTGGCGTTTGCAACGCCCTATGCCAAATGGCCCGTACCTGCTTGGGTGCCGTTTGGGTGGAAACCTCCACCGTGATGCGCCGTGACGTCTGGGAGGAGATTCCCCTCACTCTCGCCAGCTTCCGCATGCTTCCCTCACGCGAACCCAGAAGCTCGCACGCCAGCTCCTCGAGGCTAAACACAGCCACGGCCAGCGCGAACTCGGAGTTAACAGATTCATTGGGCTGGGAGCTGGGGACGGTCAGCTTGGCGGACGCCTGTTTGGGGTCCTCGGGTGCTGAGCTGTCGAGCCCAACAACCAACCCGGGAGATCCCTTGATTGCTGACGGCCCTCTGGGTTTGCCCCTGGTCTTTTTGCGCCTTGTGTTCACACACGTGCCGCCAGTGATCTCGGGAAGGGGATCAAGCTCCTTGCTTTCGCTGACCACCCAGGCCAGTCCCAAGCCTAACAATTCTCCCCCCAAAATTTGTCCCCTCCTGAAGGGCTCCTCACCCTCCGGATCCTGCAGACTCACCATATCCCTCAGTCTCTCCAGCCTCGTCTGCTCTTCTCCCTCTGCGAACCTTAAAAAAATGTTGAAGTCACGGATAATGTTCCTTCCCTCCTTTGGGTCACGTCCACTGTTCAGCCACTTTTCCACCCTCCTTACTCCCAACGTAAAGTAGCTGTCTGCTTCTATACTGGGTGGATAACATGGGGGTTTATATAAAGACAAGACATGGGAAACACCTGAACACGAGACGAGATGCAGCTGGGAGGTGGGGCTAGACATAAATGAACACGAGGGGCAAAACACGTGGCTAAGTGAAAAACAAAAACATGAACACGTGGAACACGAGGACACGATCGTTACAAGCACCTGATTCCACTAACACTCTTGTGGCTGAATGCAATCAAATTCTCACAATAATGTTCCAAATTCTAGTGTGAAGCCTTCCCAGAAGAGCAAGGGAAATGTATGTACCATGCCCTGCCAGGTGGGGGCGCCATCAGAAATGCATGCATTCCACCAAAGAAAGGTGGACCCTTTACCTGGAAGGGGTAGAGTCAGCCCTAAAGGTGATAAAAATCAGCTCTTGTTCTCTCTCTCTCTTTCTCTCTCTCTCGCAATCTCTCTCTTGTTCTCTCTCTCTCTCTCTCTTTCTCTCTCTCTCTCTCTCTCTCTCTCTCTTTCTCTCAATCTCTCTCTCTCTCGATATCTCTCAATCTCTGTCTCTCTCTCTCTCTCTCTCTCTCTCTCTCTCTGGTGTTGGCCTTTCTCTAAAGACAGAAAGAACCTACCATGTATTTGTCTTCAGGCAAAGAACAATGGAGTAAGTAACTTAGCTCAAGTTAGCTTAGACGTCTAATCAAAGTCACAACAAGCCATCAAAAAAGGAGGCCACCTCATTGCAGGGCAACATACAGACAGACAACCATTCACACACACACACTCACATCTATGGGCAACATAGAGTATCCAATCAACCTACTGCAAGACTTTATAGAGTGTGAGGAAACCGGAGCACCTGGACGAAACACACACAAACACGGGGAGTGCTTGCAAACTCCACACAGAAAGGCAGCCTTGGCCAACCTGGGGATCAAACCTAGGACCACACTCTTACATATTTGTGAAAAATCTAATCACATCATGATTAACTCTTTACACCTGCACAAAGCACAGCACAGCCTACACTCAGAACTACTAGTCTCCTTCTACTAACAAAGCAGTAATCTCAGCTCTCCTGACAATTACATTAGTTATCAGAACTCATTCTCAGTGCCAAACATACGTTTACACTCAGCCCTTCAGTCTAGTAAAAAGCTAAATCGAAATTCTCAACTTGTCTCTTTTACATACAGTGCCACATTGAGCAATTGACACTATATTTTCGGTGTTGTAGTCATTCAGGCTCACGCCAGGGACAGAAAAACTCCAGCACTTGCTCTCTGTCTCGTTCACATGTGCACGCACACAAACACGTACCCAATACCCTTCACGCACACCTCCGACTGTAAATATACTGATGTCTTGTGCTGGTGGGGTCAGCTCCCCAGAGTTCTTGCAAAGGACTGTTTTATACTAGAGAGCATAGTTACACAAATGCAGACATAACCAACAAATTGGAAGAGAGAAAAGAAGCCTCACAGAAAACAGAGAGATTAGTGAACACAGAGAACAGCCTGTAATGCTCTGTACTGCCCTTGGAAGCAAACCCAGGACCTTAAGTGTGCTTGTCTAGGTCAGAACCAGTTGAGACCAGTCTGTCATGCCATTTGGTGTTCCAGAAGCTTCAGAAAGTTTCTGGACGTTCTCGGTGCCACTGCGTCTGCCTGATACTAACGACTACATAACTGAAATGACTGAATGTAACCTGGCTACTGTTTGGTATTATGACATTTTGGGAGGGACACAGGCTTTGTGTTTCTCAGACAGAATATGACGATAAAGGGGGCTCAAAGTTCCTTTCACAAGAAACGTTAGATAAGCATGTGTCTACATTCGGACATGCGTATGTACAGGATCTCTGTTTTGATTGGCTGATCTGCACGTACATCCAAATAGCAGCCCAAGTTGAAACACTTCTCATGAAATCATCAGTGAATGGGGCCTAAACTACTGTATGTAAATGTATTTTGGTTTGTGCCATCACAAAAACAATGCATGTAAAACAGCCTTTTCTGGAGTTAATGTCTGCATGTCTAACCTGTAGGAAATGGGGAGTGAATGTTTACATACATCCTACTGTATTAAAATAAAACACATGGACGACTTGGTTTTCTGTGATATGAGTCCTTCAACAGACAACAATTCACGCCCTGGCAGACAGCACTGTGAAGGACACAAAGCCGGTATTTCAGGAGCGTGGACAGCTGCGGGGCTTTAGCTCCTGCAACATGACCCACCAGATCAGTCACTCTGAATATTGCTGCAGATACAGAAGGTAGCTAAGCAGATTATTTAGATTACACAGTGCGCCTCAGAAACAGGCATTAATGTAAAGATGCAATCAGATGTAATACACAATACAAAATAAAGGGATAAAGAGGGATGGAATACGGCGATGCTTATGATCAATATCGTATCCGAGCACATTTTATGGAATATTTCATATACAGAAGGTTGAATATGTCAAAGAGATTTAAGGGGGGGGACTATTGATCCCCTGAAATTAAAATCATTTGAATACCACAAAACAGCAGCAAAAGGCCCTTTACTCCTTTTCTCTCTCTCTCTCTCCTTCTCTCTCTCTATCTCTCTCCTCCTTCTCTCTTTCTCTCTCTCCTCCTCCTCTCTCTCTCTCTCTCCTTCTCCTCCTCCTGTCTCTCTCTTTCTTCCTCCTCTCTTTCTCTCTCTCTCCTCTCTATCTCCTCCTTTTCCTCCTCTCACTCTCCTTCTCCTCCTACTCTCTCTCTCTCTCTCTCTCTCTCCTTCTATCTCTCCTCTCCTACTCTCTCCTTCTCCTCCTCCTCTCTCTCTCTGTTCTTCCTTCTTCTTAGACTATCCAGTGTTTCAGAATTGAAAACTGAATCACTCATCACTCGCAGTGCTTCACATCACTGTTTGCACTGTTTGTGTGTGTGTGTGTGTGTGTGTGTGTGTCTACACCTTATCCAGAACACACAGTAACAGCATGACTGGCCGTGACAGGGCAGTGACAGCACGATGAGCCACACACACCACTGTGGGCAAGCGCTTCACGTTCTCTGAGTGCAACTGCCCACTCTACCTTCTTTCAGCTGGGCATCTACATACATGTGCATCCACACACAAACACATGCACACACCCACACTCGCCTTGACACACACTAGCTCACAAATACACAGTGTCAGCATATGGGAATGCCCCTCTAAACAGTAAACAAATCAGAACTAATTCACTTAGGCCACAGTTCACAGTGTGTATATGTCAAACATATGCAGATCTACATGCCCAGGCCCAAATCCCATATGACCATATGTGTTTTTAAAGCAGTAGGCTATGGGAGAATGTGACTTATGCCCAGTCCAAACGGACATTTCAGTCGAGTGTCTTTCAGATGTGTGTGGCGTCGGGTGAGTGTGAATTGAATGCCGAGCATTCACACCATCTTTCAGGACTTTCGGTCTGATGCGTGTTCAGTTAAAAAAAAAAAAAAACATTAAGAGCTTAGCACAAAGAAAACGTCTTCATTGCATTTACATGCTATTCATTTAATCCTCCAGAGGACTGGATCTCTCCCGTGATTCTGCAGTCACGTAGTAGCAGCAGTGATGTTTTCTCTGTCTACGTCGCTGTATCGGTAGGGTTTAAACAAAAGGAAATCAAGGTTCAGGTCTAACAAGCAAACTGATTATATTTCACAAATCCAACGAAGGATGAACCTCAAGTCCCACAGGTTAAAATCACTCTGGAGCCTGATGACTGCCCCCAGGAGTAAACACAGAATTAAAGTCTGGGCTGCAGGTTGGCATTCAACAGAGGCCAACAAATGCAAATGGGCATTAATGGTATATCTGGGCAGTGGTTGCCTAGTGGTTAGGACCTTGCCCTTGTGAACAGAAGTCCTAACCCAGGCACCACCGAGGTACCCTTGAGCATGGTATTGCCCCACTACACTGCTTCCCGGGCACTTCTCATACCTGCCTGCTGTTCCACATGTGCACATGTAATAGGTTAAATCCAGAAGTCACATTTTGTTGTGGTACACATTTAAGTGTGTTCACGTTGACAGAATAAATCATTTTCACTATTTAGATTTTTTTTTTTAATAGAAAATTCAGTTCCTAAATAAACACACCAAACCCAGGAGTGATAAACACAAAGTGCAGAATATTCAGAAGCTGTATTTTTTTTGCCTTGAATGAATTCCCACGTAGCTCATGAGATTAAATGAATAATTATATATATATTTTACTTTTTACTTTGCCCTTATAAGATCAAAAATTACTCTAAAATATTTCATGATAATATTTAACAACTTAATTAGGAATGGTGCTGAACTGTAATCTTAGGTTCAACATTTCTGTCAGCTCTGAATGTGGCTCAGCTAATCAGATAGTAGAACTACCCGTATGTATGTAAGGATCTACCGGGTGGGTTTCTGGACTAGTCCTGGACTTCATATTCCTTTCAATGGAAAATCTCCATTCAGAATGCTGTGATCCAAAACAAGGCTTAACTGCCCGATGCTCCATGTGTGCACCTGTGATGGGTTAAATGCAGAGGTCACATGTCATTGTGGTGCTTGAGTGTGTTCACAATGACAGTCACTTTCACTTGAGCAAGGGACCGTCCCATTACACTGTTGCTGGGGTGCTGCTGATAGCTTCACATTACGTAGGGTTGCACTTTGTGTGATAGGGTGTGTTCACTATGACAGTCACTTTCACGTCACTGTTTAGCCCTAAGTCTGTGAGATCTACCCTACATGTAAACAGAACCAAGTCAAATCCTTTCCGTTAAGCTTTATATGATCATTTGCTGAATTTTTCCAGTTTTTATCTGGATTCCCTACAGTGAGCACAGTTTTACCCAGAAAATATATGAAAACACACAACCACACACACACACACACAAACTAGCAGTAGTGGGAGTTAGTTCATGCGGTCCAGGTCAGATAAGATTGCACACTTGACGCCCACTCACTCCGTAATAAATGGGAACAGATGCACATTTATAATATGCTCCAAAAAATACACCTACTCTAGCCTGTACCGACACACAACCACCCCCCACCACCCCCCGCACACCCACCCTCCATCTCTTTCTGTCTCTCCCTCTCTTTGCTAATACAGCTCCACCTCGTCAACATACACAGCTCAACTGATATTACGGTTGTGGGTTTTTTTTTTCTGACTGTCTGATTCCAGACCTCACGCCATCCGTCTCTGACTCACTGTCTTTGTTTTGTTTCTTCAGCCCAGTAATGGCTAAAGCTACAGTACATAACAACCCTGCAGTTGTTCTGCACTCTCTTAGCAGCAGCCTCTCTGGGATCAGATGACTCAAGCTTGCCAGAAATAGACGGCTGATCCAGAATCAGCTCTCGCCTTTCGTATTCTAATGAAGGCTGTATAAACAGGAGGGAGCTGCTCCGGTTGTTTTGAATCACATGCAGAGCATCACAGCCAGTCTTTTAGGTCTGAAATTATATTTTGCCATGCTGGGATGGTTTAGCCATGTGCTCGCTGTAACCTGGCGAGTGATCTCTTTTGAACAGCCACAATTATTAGATTAGCATGTATTAGAGTCGTATAGTTAGGGCTGTTATTATGCAAACAAGCGCTCAACACCAGTCACGGCTCATTTTTAGTGTGTGTTGTCAGTATTTTAGATGCTCATGTGCAGTGCCATGTGTCCTAACAAAATATAAAACATAAATAGTTTTGAATAAATGAATGCAGGCTTATTTCATCTGAAATCAATGGTTCAGTTTTTTTGTTGTTTTTTTTTTATGTATTGCACAGTATATTGCAGTGGCAACATCAGTGATGCAGTAACACCACAATGTTTTTTGGCTCAATAATATATCAATACAGTGATGAACTTTATATGTAGATTTATATGTACTTTTTCATATTATTTTATCATTTTTAAATTGAATTGAAATGATTTTCTTTTGGTACGTACATCTACTCTGATAACATGGTTTCCGAAGTTCACAACTTCTCACAAAACTTCCCTTGCATCACAGTGGAAATTGGAAAGAAAGTTGACAAAACGGACACAAACTCTGCTGTCAACTGTAATATTCTTCCCATTTCATGATGGTATTGCTGGCTCTATGGAAATTCCCACCTCTTGTCAATTATCATTTTTAATTAGCTTGCATCCTTCTAGCATCTAGCTGAACTGTTGGTTAGCGCTTGACAGTATTCATAAAATGTATCATGTAATGCTGTCAAAGTAAACAGGCTGATAACATGTAATGCATCTAATTACTAATGCCAATCCACTCTTAGCTGCTCGCACACTGTTCTGGCTCAGTGACTGTAGCCTTCTCATTCAAATACAGCCTATAAATGGTGAGTTCTCTCAATGGCTTTCCTGATTAAAGTTATTTCCAGCTACTGCTACTATGAATTTATTTAGCACTAAAGTACATTAAGTCTAAAGTATCATTTATGCCAGCAATAAGAGCAATGCAATGGATAAATCAGCACTCAGAGTCTCTATTGTAGCAAGACTACATGAGCTGTATAAATAAAAAGGAGCAGTATGGCTGTATGCATGTGTTACCTGGACTTTGACAGGTCAGGGCTTTGACTTGACCATTCCAAAACATGAACGTTATTCTTCTCCAACTGTTCTTTAGTAGAAAAACATTCTCTTGAGATCCATTCTTGGTCAGATAAACCTGATATTTTCCTTTAGACACTGATATAAATCAGAATTGATTGTTCCATCAATGATGGCAGCCTGTGCTGGCCAAATACAGGCCCAAACTATGATCGTATCATCAACATTTTACCCAAGCTGAAGAATCACAGTAATATTTTACCATGGTCCAAATATCATGATGGTGGGCAGTGGGGGCCTGGTGGTTAGGACATTGCCCTTGTTAACTAAAGGTTGCAGGTTCAAGACCCTGCCCGGGCACTACTAAGGTATCCTTGGGCATGATACCGTCCCGCTACACTGCTTCCTGGGCGCTGCTGGTAGCTGCCCACTGCTCCATGTGTGCACATGTAATGGGTTAAATGCAGAGGTCACATTTTGTTGTGATTATTGAGTGTGGTCACAATGACAAATAGTCACTTTTACTTCAAAATGTTCTTATGCTGAATTCAGTCCTTCCTTTCTCTCAAAATAATGCTTAAATGAATGTGTATGATCTGTGCAATCTGTATGACTATGGATTGGTGGAAGCCAAATTCAAAAGTTAGTTTATCCAATTACTTTTTTAAAGTCTTTAGAAATCTGCTTTGTGTGTGCCATGATACACTTCCACAAACGTGTATTAAAGATCAGGCTTTGACATATCTGTTTTCTTTTTTTCAATAAAACATGGCAACCACTCACACCTGAATGTTATTCACCTGACTTATTTTAACTTCAAATTAACTGCTTATCCTAGAGGTTCAGATACCTTTGCCGTCTTAAAAAAATAAATAAATAAATAAATAAGAGGTCCTCAGATGGAAAGGAAATTTGGATGGTATTTTAAGTCATACTTATGCAGAAATACAGAAAATACTTTGAATCACTGCTGCATATACGTATATGTATGTTTCAATTGTTTGGCTCAATCTACACAAAATAAATTACTTGCAATTGAATGAATATACCATTTCTAAGGAAAGGTTCACTCACACTGCTTTTGCCACAGTTGTTCACAAATGGTAGTTGCTCAAAACAATGTAAACTGAATTAGTAGGAGGAATATATAGGCAATTGTAAAATACACTTCCATCCACTAAATGATTTCTTCCATTTCGGGTCACTGGGAATCCCAGCTGACTACAGGCCCAAGGCGGGGTACACCCAGGACAGGAGGCCAACCCATCGCAGGGCAACACAGAGACAGACAACCATTCACACACACACTCTCCAATTAACCCATGCAAACACAGGGAGCGCTTGCAAACTCACAGAAAGGCAGCCATGGACAACCCAGGGATCGAACCCAGGGCTTCTAGCTGTGAGGGGACAGTGCTAACCACTGCACCACTGTGCCGCCTATATAACTAATGTGGTGCTTAAATATTTAAAAGAAATTATTACAAATTGTGACAAACTAACTGTGTAATGTCTCATTCTGGCCTACCATTGGTGCATTTTGTCCATTTTAACCTCAGAAAATGTATGTATTATATTTGGTGGGTGTCATTCGAATCTTGCCATATCACCAACCTTTAGTCCAGAGGAAACAAATAAAGCATATGTGAAGATAATGAAATGGGAATACTTGGAATGAACACAAGCTCGATGTGTGCATTCCTCCAGTGGGACATACTGGCTTCAGTAATGACAGAGCACTTAGTAATATAGGGTTTTATGATGAGGGGGAAATGGAAGCAGAAAGTTTAGCTTAGATTTTAAGAAGATCCCATGCAGTCTTGCGAGAGAGTGATTGCTGTCACATTTGCTCAGTATTTGACTGCAAATGGTATTTATCTTTACGTTTGAGTCTGAAACACACACGCATGCACGTAATGTGGTGGTTGTTGAGTGTGTGAAATTGATGTAATTTTGTTTTTCTCTTTCTCACTGCCCATGTGTGCACTTTTCCCGTCAAACTCACCCTCAGGTTCACACACAGACACAGACACACTCACTTTTGCGTGCGACTATCTGAATGTGCTGTTTCAGAAAACAACTCGGGCTTTCGATGAGGTTGCTGAACTGTTGGTCTGTAAGCGCACATTTTCGGTAGGCCATGAAAAGCACTCTGATTCTTGGAGTCAACTGGAAAAGCAATTTAATGCAAAAAAAAATAAGTCTGAAATCTCTCTCTTGCGTGCTTTCTTTCTCTCTGTCTCACTCTCTCTCCTCTCCTCTCCTCTCCTCTCTCTGGCCGCATGACTTGGGAGCGATTGCTGGGGACTGCATTTTTTCTTTTGATGTACGGAAAGCCGAGGTTAATCCAAATCTGCCTGGCTGTGATTTTTCACAATGTATTACCCATGCTTTAAATGTATGTAATGGCTTTTCTATTCTGGGAGAGCCTGTCGCTGGTTCACAGGGGTTAGAGGAGGAGGACTGAGTGGGGGGGTATGTGTGTGTGTGTGTGTGGGGGGGGGTGTTGTAGGTAATGTGAGGAAATTCATGGGGAAAAAAGAGAAAAAAGCTTCTAAAACACACCCACAAAAGTCAAGAGCTAGAAAATAAGAATTAAAAACATAAAGAATGACAGTGGGAGAGGTAAGATAGAGAGAGGGAGAGAGAGAGAGGAAGAGAGGGAGGTAGAGAGAGAGAGAGAGAGAGAGAGGGAGGGAGGGAGAGGGAGGGAGGGAGGGAGGGAGGGAGGGAGGGAGGGAGAGGGAGAGAGAGAGGGAGGGGTGTTAAACGGATGACAGAGCAACAGGTGGGAGGAGACAAGGAAGTATACAAAAGAGAAAAGCCCAGAAAGAAAAACACGACCACTAAGAAGAAAGAGTAGAGAAATGGGGAGAGAGAGAGAAGGAGAGAGGTGAAGAAAAAAAGAAAAGACTTTGCTAAGCGAGGGGACCGAGGAACGGAGGGATGAGAAGCAGAGTGTAGAAGGAGAGATCAGTGGGTGTTCTCGGCGTGTCTGCAGCAGGGCAGGTGTGTAATTAACTTTCCCCTGCTGTTAGAGCTCATGATTCACCTGAACCTAAAGAGACTCATCATGATACAGAGCAGCAAACAGCTAATACACCTCAGCATGACCACAACACAGAGCAAACACACAGGGCACACATGTGCACTCATATGAACACAGAATCATACACAAACACACACAAGCACAGAAATATTGGCTCGGAGCAATTCAGCCTCCTAGAGCTTAGTGCCTGTACTGAGAAAAAAAACAGAGCAAACACACTGACTTAGAACATGCTTTTGGGCAGCTGCTCAGTATCGCGAGTTAATGTTGAAAACACATTAAATGATGTGAATTTAGAACAACCGAATACACCGGCCTTATGATGAGAGGCATGACAGAGCATCTTGCTCTTGTTTAACCGGCTGCTTATTATATTTTGTATAAATGCATACTTTATACTGTATATATACTGTGTACTATGTACTGTATATATAAGCACAGATGTATACAAGCTTATAACACCTCTTCTCGGCGGGGCAAGCCATAGCATGCCCGCCTTGTAAACAGGGGAGCTGTTGATAGCTACCTACTGTTCCACATGTGCACGAGCGATGGGTTAAATGCAGAGGTCTCATTTCGTTGTGGTGCTTTAGTGTGTTTACAATGACAAATAGTAACTTTCGCTTCATATGCTGCGTATAACTGTACGTACTTGGTGCATTGTACTGCATATTCTAAACTGTATATCACACTGCACCACACAAGCATACTGTATGTTGTGTACCTCTGTATGTTATGTATCGTATATTGTCCATCCATCCACTCATTCACCTATCGCAGGGCAACACATAGACAGACCACCATTCATTTACGTTTAAATGTACAACATTTAGCAGACGCTCTTATCCAGAGCGACGAACAACAGTGCTTTTGAAGTCCCTGTCACATCATACATACCATACCAAATCCTGCAACCCTGTAAACCCAAAAGGCAGAGAAAACAATAAATAGACAATAAACAATAAATATGATGGTAATAAGTTTCCTTGATACTCCTTGAAGAGGTGCATTTTGAGTTGTCATTTCTGTGAAAACTTCGCCTACAATATTGCACCGGTAACGTATTACCATTACTTCTTTCATCTGGAAAATGTGTCCTGTTTCTGAAAGAACAAAATACAAAGAAGGACAGAGTAATCAGCTGTATGTTACAGATGTGAAAGACAGAGACTGCAGAACATTGAGTTGTACTGCACATGCTCAAAGTGGAGATACATTTTTTTTTTTCATTTCTCTCTTTCCCTCTTTGGGGATGAGCTGGCCCACACGGTCTGTAAAGTTCCTAAGTAAAGTTGTAATAATCCAGATTCAGGTATATGACTCACCTTTTGACAGGAACTAAGCAGAAAATGCAAAAACAGTCCTTTAAAATACTGAAACATTCCTAACTCCATATTACTGACCTCAGTTTCAGCAGTAGGCTCGTAATACTGTGTGCAAATTACCGTTGCCTCCCAGCCATCACCAATTGGTTACTTGTGTACTTTTGTTGCAGATACGAGAGCCACATTCTTGCATGACCAGCAAATCAAAAAAAAAAGCCCCACATATTGACTGAGGAGCACTTATTATACTTTCCCATGATTCTTCAGTCAGAGTGTGATCCCAGTAGGGGCGATGATATTTTCGCCATATCAAGGATTTTTAACACAACAACGTCAAGGTTTAGGTCTAAATAAAGCCACTGATCCATATTTTACTAATACAGTGCAGGATAAGGCTCAAACCCCACAGATTAAAAAAAGAAAAAACACTGATTACTCCTCCCACAGGTGAACACACAGAATTACAGTCTGGGCTGCAGGTCGGCGTTAAACAGAACACGAATGTAGCGTCATATTCAAGTCAATCAACCGCCGCTACAAACTGCAGCTACAATTCCTACATTGCTCAGAACGTGTTCGTTTATACAAGATTTGAACGCCCGTGTGGACTAGGCCTTAATGCTGCCAGACTTAGGATCCTGAGAAGTCCGCTGCACCTTTCCACAGGGAACTGTTTCAGCAGGGCAAGTAATGCTGCAACGCCACAGAGGAGCTGCTTATGCCAAAGAAAATAAATATCCTTCTGTTTCTGCTCACAAGTTTTTAGATGAACTTTGTTCTTTGTATGATTTGGTACAGTAGATCTCTGCAATAGGTTTAATAATGTCTTGTTGAAATAATACAATGGCTGATGTTGAAGAAGCTTAAATCAGATTTTGATCTGATCAAAGTAAGAACATTTTGAGGCCCTATTGATGTTCTGTGAGGGTAGACATTTCATGCAGCATGGCTGTATCGCTTCATGAAGCAAGACGAAGGCTTAAAACATGTTCTACCTTGTGCTGCTCCACAATGCCCTAAAGTTGGACAGCTTACCAGAGCTGATGTAGAGCATGGGCTACACATTAAAAGAAAAAATGATTGCGTTTGTGCATCAGTGAGCCACACACTGTATCTTCTGACACTTAAATTGTCTTACGTGATTGATAATTATAAATGATGGAAACACAACACTATCATTCATCAGCTCACACCCACCTACTAATTCCAGAAAAAAAGTCCCTATCAGCCTCGTAACCCTTGGTGACCAAGCCTGCTTCAAAATGGGTTATGACAATAGTGAAGTTTGGGAGGAGAGACACATCTGAAGTTTCTCCAGCAAACCTATAGCTTTTAACCTTCCTCTCTATTTCTTTCCTTTCCTGTGACAAGGTTTGCACACTCTTGGCCTCTCTCAGCTGCCTGCCTAGAACTGTAGCCCAAGTTTTCATCAAGAGTTTTCTCCCCTCCTACAGTCACACAGTCTGTTTTTGAACGTAAACCATATATTGGACGCAAGGTCCAAACTTGCAGACCTTTACTTTACCCCTCCACCTTTCCCCTGGCTAACATTTCTACTCAGTTCCAATCCACTGTTCCTTACGATGCCACCACACACTGTTGAGTGGCAGGGTAATCAAAGCCTGTTATTTGTGTGTGCGTGTGTGCGTGTGTGTGTGTGTGTGTGTGTGTTTGTGTTTGTGGTGCAGGGGTGGACATAACAGCTATAGGAACTGGCAGGGTCAGGGGGTTGGAGTGGGTTTCATCCACCACAGCAGGTGGGGGACGTGCCGAACCTGAAAATGTACCCAGCAGATAGCAACAGACAGTGCTGTAGTTCCTGCTGTCCTTTGCTGTACCTACACACAGTGTGTTCCCCTCACAGAAAATGTTCTGGAACCCCAATGAGGGGTTTCTGGATGGAATTTGTGTGCTCCCTAAGAGATCTACAAAGATTATTGTTCTTCTATTTCTCTCTCCCTCTCTCCCTCTCCCTCTCTCTCTGTCTGAAATCCCCTATCTTGGTTGCAGATGCTTGATTTGTGGCTCAGTGATCATCACTTAGCCAAGCATCAGTGCCACTTCTACAAGCCCACAAACATGGCACACAAGCCCCCACCACACACACACATATCCCAGCCAGCACCAGACAGCATGTGTTTGCGTGACAGATCCGAACCAACCAAGCATAGCAAAGTCAAGGTGGATTAAAATGAATTCAATTCCATTACATCTAACTCGATTTAATAGAATTAGACTTATTGTTAGCGAGAGACAGGATGCAACATGGTGAGATGAGGGAACATATTGCCGAAAAGAATTTGAAACATACATCTGTTTCTCGGATGCAATATATATGTAAATACAAAATCATTCCCCAAATTGGCCGCTACAGCCATCTAGTTATAACTGAATGTAATTAACAGTTTTCCAGGGCTAAACTGTGGAAGTAGTTGGATATTGGAAAAGAGGCACAACAATGATGGTAAACTGTATTCTACTGCCTAGTCTGGAACAGCCAAGTTTGAAAGAAAGATCTGTGAGTGTTGATAAGCTTTAAATGGCAACACCAAGAAAAAAGCAATGAAAAAATGTTTGCATAATTATAACAATTATTGTTCTTTATATAATTTAACATTAATTTTTACTTTTATTTTATAATATATATTTTTTTAATTTAAGCAACCCCATAATTTGTTTTAAATATAGGCCAAACAGTCGAGATTTACTTTCATCATAAAACTCTGAAAACACAAATTAGTACAGGTCAAATAAAATAATTGGATTCCCTTAAACGTTCTGTGAGAGATATATAATTTTTGTATTCACCCTCAACCAGGATGCCTTTGTCTAATGCCCGGTGAGGAAACTCACTGAAAATATCTACTAATTACAGTGTATTACAGATTTTCTCACCATGACTGACCTACACCAAGTGGTAGAGATGGAACAGTCAGATTCAGTTAAGCTCATTGCATGTTTCAGTAAGATATAGGGACTCAAAATGGTCTCGACCAAATAACTGACCAGAAAAGTAAAAGGTTAAAGGCCTCATAATATAAGGCTTAATGATCTTTACATTACATGAAAGTTCTTTCACTTTAAAATGATCTTCACACTCCCACTGCTCATTTACAGAGTTTTCTAAGGAAGAATTCATTGAAAGGTGCTTTACGGCATCACATTAGTAACCCTTTCAGACACCTTAATTTTTGAAAGTGTAGCATCAGTTCACGAATATGATGAATTTCACTCCATATTTTGCTGCTCACAGAATCTACGACTGAGTAGATTAATATATATGACTAACTCTTCTCTAATCTGTTTATGTTAGTAAAAAGAGAGATTTTAGAGGTATGTCAATGCAACGGTTCAACCAAAAATCTAATTTACCCTAAACGTAGTCAATCAGCCAACACAGTGTTTGTCTAGCTTCTTTAAATCAACGTTTGAATCTTGGTCAAATCAAGTTTAATTGGATGCTTAAATCATCACACTTTCTCACACACTTTTACAGGTCTCAAATTTTAAATGAGTGATTGGAAGGAACAACTGGTCTCTAGCAATTAGCATTTAGTTTAGCATTCCACTAGAAGGCTGCACTTTCCTCTCTCTCAGCCAGATGCTTTAGGTGATGTCGCAGGCCTGTTTGCAACAAGCAGGTTATGGCTTATACTGAGTAACGTGGTTCTTTTAATATCACTGCTGCAGAATTAAATACTGTTATGTAAAAAAAAATGTTGCATGGTACGTATGTCCACAAAACTTGAATTAATCGGAAAATCATATACATTTAATTTTAGGCTAAGGTCACTGTTTAAAGCTAAAAGTTGATTTATGGGTTATGGTGGCTGTTGCTTAAAAACCTGGCATCAAAAACACAGCAGCTTTATGGAGAGAGGAGAAAACCATCTCATACTGTTTTAGCTTAATCACAATGAAATTTCATATGTAAGCTCCCAAATGTGTAACATGCCTAGAGGGGATGAAGAGAAGTGTCAGCTTTAATTTATGAAATCAAAAAACTGTCAAAAAAAAGGATAATTCCCACAATGGTGATGTTATATAACCCTTCCCCTTTGATTGTCATGCATGTCCATTGACATAAAGCATAATAATCAAGAACTACTCCAAAAAGTACACTACACTTCTTATGTCTTCCCCCAGGCTCAAAAAATGACTCTTCTACTATGGCTTATTTCGCCTAGTTCCGCTTATCAATCTGCAATGACACCAGCATCTCACTGGCAGGCAGCGCACAATAGATTGTCTGTCTCTAGGCTGTTCTGCAGGGGACTGGCGTTGGTGATTAACTACATTGGCTAAGCGCATTAAAAATGGCAGGGAGGACGTTTCTGCAAGTGCCATATTTGTATCTGCCATTTGATGGGCCCGGAAAGCACAAGGAGATAGATTACTCCATATCGCTCACTATGAACTTCTCAATCACAAGGACAAGCTTTGTGTACTGACTGCATGGTGCCTCAAGACAAGTGTTTCTCTCCACCCCCCACATCGACATATTTGATGGCAGATCCTTCCCAACATCTCTGTCTGTCTAGCTTGCCACTGCATTCCTCTACTGATTTAATTATCTAGCTAATTTCAATTCCTTCAATGTGTCGTTTGATCTCTCGTATTCATCCCGCCTCAGTTTCTGTGTTAATGTCTGCTCTCTCACTCTTGCAGTTTTTGTCTAGGACATCTACCCCATAGCCTACTGGAAGTGTTTTTAAGTACAAGTCTGTGTGTATGTATAAGTCATGAGTTAATAGGACAACAGAGTGTAAAAAATTCTAAATTTGAGTACAGGACACTGAGAGAAAGAGCATGTTGGGCAAAGCCATAGTGACAGACAGAGAAGCGAAACATATGCTAAGTGCATACAGGAACATGTCCATCTTAAGTAAGCAGCCTCTCAATCTCAGTCTTGAGATCTACCTCTACCAGCAGAGTGTAAATCCACAGTCTGACACTACTGGTTCCATAATTCGTAACAACAATTCTTTGGAACGACACCTTTGTTATCTAAAGCAGTCGTTCTTTCATTTCCAACAGTGGTCCTCATGGCCCAAAGAAGGGGCACATTTTACCTGTTTACATTTTACATGTGTTACATGTTGGTTTGGATCAAAAATGTGGAGCATCTGGTTTTCCCTGAGGACTGGTTTTAGAAACACTGCATTGAAAATGCTGTGTTGACTCTGATGGCTCTTTTTAAGAAGTACTCAACCATTTTCTATCTATTGCATCTACAGAATATGGTCAGTTGTCACAGACAATAATTTTGTCATGTTTTACTGTCTTCAGTATAAGAACAAGAAAACTATTTCACTCAAAACACACTTATATTAGGCTTCTCTACATAAGATGCATGCTAAAGATGAAGCAAAGAGAGATTAGGTTGAACCAAAGTGGACATATCTATGGCATCACTTCAAAGAATCATTTTGGGACTTAATTTTATTGAATATATTTCATAAACATGTTCAGAAATTCTCGTTTGCCAGGTGCATAAGCTTTAGTCATCCTGTAAGGCCAGATCTTGTATAAAGAACATCTGGGGACCATGATTAATGTCTGTGGGAATGTAGAATTATTAGGGGGGAAACAAACTGAATGTGAAGTTTGAAAACCAATCCAAAGACTTGATATGGCTGTGGCCAAGATTGTGTGGTCGTCAGCATTTTTCAGACAAGCCTTGTTTTAGCCCATGGATGGAACTCAAGAATGGCTTCAGAAAGAGTTTTGGTGGACACTCATTTACAAGTCCAAACTCAAACCATAACCTCATAGGAATGAGGAAAGAAGACCTTCATAAAGTATCAGGCTCCACAATGACTGTCTAAAGCAATGGAAAACCTTTATCATAGAATGGATATCCACAGCCCTGCTATAAAGGCTTTGGGAGCCTGTGGTCCAGACAAGTGGTCAGTATCTCTGACAGGCATAGCCCTTTCCCTATTAGTCTCCTGCAACCTGAGCTCTGGCCTTTGGAATCATGCTCTGCCTGCTCCATCCTCCATTACTGAAGCGTGGTAAATAGTCTCAGACAGAGAAGCCTGATCGATACTGCATCCAGCTCTTCGAAATAACACTCTGGCTATGTCTGAAATGTAACAAATGCTGCCTACTCCGGCAGTATTCTGAGGCAGGAAGGCACCCAGTCATGTCTGACTCAAATAGACTCAAACACAGTCCAGTCGCAGGTGCCTTTATCACAATACTGCCATCTAAGGCACTGACTAATTAGATAGCATGGCATCAAGACAGCTGCCTTCAGACGCAGCCTCTCCCCTGTTGTTTTGCTCTGTCTCTTATTCGCATTCTCTTCTGACTCTCTTTAGTTTCCCTCCACCAATTTCCACTGTTCGTTCTGTATCTCGCTCCTTTTCCTTTACGGGGCTATGGGAGAAGTAGCAGGTAGTGCCCATGGCTTCAAATGCATGTTTTGTGTGTGTGTTTGTGAAAAGGCAGGGCTTTAGGTGAGGAAGTGTCCAGAAGGAACAGGAAGGAGCCAGGCTTTATCCTGAGAGGCAGCGCTGCCAGGCCGCTGTGTCCTAAATCTGTCCCGCGGATGGATGCAGAGCGCTAAGAGAGGAAGCAGAATGCAGAGCTGTCACCTCGCTTGGCCTTGAAGCAGAGACACAACCACACCAGGACGATTTGTTACTTTAACAAGGGATCCATCAGCATACACTTGTGTGTCCGAGGTAGCGATATGAACCCAAATATATATCATATTTTCCACTATGCACACAATACTGACATAGAAATCACTATATGCAAAATCTTTACAAAGACGTGCCACAAAGGGGCGATGTGAAAGTGAAGTGAAAGTGATTATTTGTCATTGTGAACACACTCAAGCACCACAACGAAATGCAACCTCTGCATTTAACC
>JBBPDA010150563.1:0-19760 GCA_037974385.1 Arnoldichthys spilopterus | reverse complement strand
AAACATTTAAGTGTGACAAACATGCAAAAGAATAAGAAATCAGGAAGGGGGCACATAGTTTTTCACACCACTGTATACCTGTAGTCTGTAAGTAAAGTGTAATTAGTTTGACAATTACAGTTTTTAGAATGTTGTTTTGAGGAACTTTTTTAGCTCCTCTTTCAGAGTAGGTACTTCCTAGCACTTGGGGATCCATGAGCGACAAGTGAATGGTGACTGGTCAAAGGGAAAGTAATAATTTATATGTATTAAACATCTGCACATTTTTCTCTGGAACACATATGTAGCTGGTCCAAATCATGCCCACCCTCAACTGTCAGCCATGTATAAAAACAGAGGCAAGGCTTTATCTTTATAAGATGGCAGAAATTAGCAACTAATTCTCCATCACCTTGACTTGGCACTTGTAAAACAAGTTCCTCTGTTGGAGATGGCCTTCTTGGCTTGCTGAAGACAGTGGAGGGTGCTCATGACAGAAAAAGGGATAGATGGGGAGATTAACAGCTTGAAATTGTTTCACTGAATTGCAAAACATATCTGGCAGCATGTACTGTATACCATAATCCTCAAACAGATGGTTGTATAATTTCCAAGCGTACCACGCTTGGAAATTATATGGGCATTGGCATTTCTGTACTGATATGAGCCCATGGAGAGGGCATACTTAAATCATTGTGAAAGACAGCAAACTTACTGCCAGCTCAAATCTGTGATGTTAACTATAATTTAGCAAACATTAAATCAGCAAGGGTTTATATTACATAAAAAGGCACAGAGGATCCATTCATAGCAGTACACTCTTCCAAATAATCTGTTTTCAATTTAGCACAAAAGGGGGTTTTGAATCCATAATGATTCTTGCATGTCCAGTCTTATACTTTGTATTCTCTTGTGAATGTTTCAAGCGATTTTTTGGAGGTTTTCAATAGGTCACCATGTTTTAACCTGGTCAGATATCTGACAACATGGAAGATAATATACATACAACTAAGATCTAGAAACCTATGAACACACAGGAACAGTCTGTGGGAAAACGTCTTCTTTGTTAGTTGTTTGAATCTTGATCCCTTTTATTAGTTTCTGGAACCAGTTAACCATGTTGAGGGCCCCTAGACATTGACATTTACTAAAAAGAGAACTTACAAAAGCATATGAATGTGCAATGGCTGTTTGAGCTGATCTGTAAAATGCTGGCTTCTCAACAAGTTAATCTAAGATTTTACTACATTTCCAATAAAATTTGTCAAACAAGAATGAGAAAAATTGTTGGACATTCCAGTTCATAAGAGATGAAAATACATTTAATTTTAGCACCTCAAGGAAGCCAAGGTAACATTAACAATACATTAAGTTTTTATTCTGTTTAATGCACAACCAACACGTGTTGTATTTTTTACAGACTTTCTTTCATGGTCCAAACCATTTTCATACACGGTTCTTTTCTAATACATTATTGCTTTTTTGGGTATAAATTCAAGGCTGTCCTGAAACATGTTAAGATATTTTTCATAGGGTGTCTTCATTTCAGTGACCAAGCTACCAGAAAAGATTCTTCTTATAGGTGGTGGTGTTTTTTTTTTATATGGTTGCTGGTCAAGAATTAGCCATCAAATTACCCTCAATCAGAAGACATATGTGGCTTAAAAAAAAATGTTTTGTGCATCCACTTAATTTTCCCCCCAAATATAACAAAAGAATTTCACACCAGGTTATTCGATTTATGAACTAACCATTTATTCATCCATTATAATTGCTACTTTATGCCATGCTGATGGCAACACTGGTGCTAATCAACCACTACACTTAAACAAAAACCAAAAATTTGCAAACAAAATTTTTAAAAACTCAATACTAATAACTACTTACAGCAGTAAAGTTAGTTCTTCATGTGTATATCTAAATAGTATTTCTATATTCAGTTACATGAATTTCAAACCTGCCAATTGTAACAATTTAAAACATTAATTAGGATTTTATTTACTGCTGTACATCACTGCTCAATCTCCATTCCAGTAATGGTACACAGAATGATGTAGATCATAGGAAAATAAAATACATACAAGGTACAGCTGAAGGTATGGTTCCTTTTAATAATCGGTACTATATCTGAAGCACATATTAAAATGTGTTAAGTTTAACCAAAGTAAACCTGAATGAATTTAAATGAATACACTTACAAGAATTATCACAAAACAAGGCACATATGCACAACTGCATGATCTGCATGCCTTGTATTTGCACTGCCCTTACTAAGCTGACAAACGTTTTTTTGTCTAAATCGTTTTTGGGGCCTGAGATGATGGGTGCATTAGGGTGCAAACAATAACAACAACTCAGATTAAAACTTTGACTTCAAAAGCAGTTTATGTCCCCATGCTTCAAAAGAACCCCAGTACTGCTGAACTGAGGAGAAATCCAATCCAAATGCTGACAAATTACACATTCCCTTGTGCAAAGACTTAGATTACCATTTTTTTCCACTGCTCATGTTCCCTCTTAGTTGCTGCTACTCTGAAAATAAAATGGTGAAAGCCATAATGATACAGCAGCATGCCACATAAGGACTTTTACGTTCACCTGGAAGAGAAAAAAAGAAAAAAAAAATATGTTCATCATAACACTCAACTGTTTAAAACCAAAGTATTCACACTTCAAAATTACCCATACTTTTAAGCATTGTTGTTTTAATTTTTATTCAATTTTTGATAATATACTCATTTTTGATTTGTAACAAACCATTTTAAACACACACATCCCTTTTTAAAACGAATGTCCAAAATATGCAGTCTGCTTAGATGTGTAAAGAGACAGAGAAGTCTTACTGGATTTTTGCTGACCTAATGTGTGTCTAATATTACCCACAAGGATCAGTGTGGCTTTCTTTTCAACAAAACAGGAGCTCACTTTATCCGTTTTAAGATTTAAATAAACTGATTAAATGTCAGATGTGCGCCTGCTTGTTTGGAATAAAATCTGCAGCCCTTATAAGAATAAGACTGAATACCCTTGAGTTACCTAGGCAGGAGTGATTTTAACACAACTAAACAAACATGTAATCTTCGTTTAATCATATGCTTACATTAACTGGTTTTCTGAATTGATAAGTTCTCCTTCGCTAACTTAGTGGTTTATATTCACTTCATCTTGAGTAAAATAACTTGAATAAACAGAATAGACAAACAAATCTCATTCAGGATTGACAGCTTGTTTTTTTTTTTTTTTTTTTTTTTTACTAACGTCATGTTAATGGGTTTACTGCCATTTGAATATCAAAGCCAAATACACATTAATGTTTGTGGTTATAGTTGTGTCATTTAAGTGAAAGTGACTATTTGTCATTGTGAACACACTCAAGCACCACAACGAAATGTGACCTCTGCATTTAACCAATCACACGCAGAGCAGCAGGCAGCTATCAACAGCAGGGAGCAGTTGTAGTGGGACGGTACCTTGCTCAAGGGTACCTCGGTAGTGCCCGGGCTAGGACTCAATCCTGTGACCTTCAGGCCCCAAGGACATTGTGCTAACCACTAGGCCACCACTGCCCACTCTGGCTGCAGATAAATAGCAAGTGAGCTATTTATCCATGTTTAAACATTTTCCCCATTTAAATATCTTTTAAAGAAATGTTGTTAAAAATGTCAAGAATTTGCAAGTATTTTAGAATTCTGTTGGGCCTAAATGGTTAACAAAAAAGCATCTGAACACTTAGAAAGAAACTGAATACCAAGTAGAAAAAAGCATTAAAAAGTATTAAAAATGTAAAGCTGGTCAATGAAAACACTGAAAATTTGAAGTATTCAAATTATTTAGGCCAGCCCTAAAAAGACTTATTTCAACTCCTAGCATAACTTACCAATTCTTGCACATTTCCAGAATATACCCAAGAATCTGTGGGGAAAAAGAATACAAGAAGAGTTTGAGAGTACATTTTATTTACAGTATTATACTAACACAAAAATGTGCAGTTATTTTAAAATAGCAATGTTTAATCAAAGTAAAAGTGAAAAACATTTATCATACAGTTGAAATAACAGCCTAGTTCAAGACCTATGAATTGTCACAGTACTCCTAGAACACTAAACAGCAATATCTCTGATTCAGTGAACGGACATTTCACAGAGCTTTCATTTATTTTGTCCAGGGATGCACAATTGTAGTCCAGGAAGGCCTGCAGTTCAGCATTTCCTCAACTCAAACCCACTCCCATAACCTAACAACTGAAAGACAGGTTGAATATGGTTGTTTTGTGCAGGACAATCACCAAACTGCTGGACACCAGACACCAGGAGTTGAGCACCCTTGATCTACTCTAACCACAAAAAGAGAAACTGCCACTATGAATAAAAAAGCTCATTTATCATATGAAAGTCTTATCTAAAGCCTACACTAAAAAGTACACTACAGCTGTGTAATGAAAATTGGTTAATGACTACCACAGGAAACTAAAACTAAACACCTGTCTGTATTGTTTGCAATTAGTGATTAGAGACAAACATTTTGCTGGGGATAGTGGTTTACATGTAGGTTAATTTTTGAGGTCCGGGTCTGCTCATAGAACAGGGAATGTAGCGCAGGATCCAACTACCCCAAGATGCGTCTCTTATCCTTGCACTGAATTCTCTTAAAGATTTAAAATACACATATCTGCCGATTATATGCATGAAATATATGTAGTCTCATCTTAGCTAAAGCTAGTCTGTGTCTTTCTAACAGCCAAAGCCTGTAAGCTAAATATAAATGTTCTTATATTGACCTAGGACATTTTTGCTGCTTCTTGTGTGTCCATTGCTGAAAATCATAAAGCTACCAGTGCAGCATAGTTGCCACTTTCTTTCATAGCATTTGAAGCTACTACCAAAGTCAGAGAATAATTACACAATAAGTAAAAGGTCTGATGACTGATGACCTTCTGGCGGAAAAACACATATTCCTATGCAACAGTTCTCTACAATGTCTTTAACAGATTTAATTCTCTTCAAACTTCATGCAACTGAAAGTACAAAGAAATCATTTCTAAAATTTTCATTGGATTTCTTTAATGCATTTTCTAAACATACAAAATTAAAATTGATGTCTGCAACACAATCAAAAAATGTCAGAGTGGTGACATTTTTAACCATTTGCAAACTGAGGATATTAATTGTTGCATTTTTACAAGTTGAAGTTTTGCCCACTCTTATTTGATACAATACTTCAGCTGCTTAACACTCAATGCCATGGTCTAATTGTCCTTTTTATTGTGCACCATACTTTTCAGTAAAAGAAAGATTTGAACTGCTGGCACGCCATTAAAGAACATGCACTACTTACACAGGTATATGTGTGAAAATCTGATGTTTTAGGTCATTTATGCAGAAAAACAGGGGTTCATAAACTCTTAAGCATAGCTGTATACAAGTCAATAGTGCAAATGGGCTCTGATTCACCCAATACCATGACAGATGTTAGATTTAGTCACTGATAACAGTCTGGATAGTCTGCGGTTATCTTTGGAACTGGGAACAACATGTCTTTTCCCCCCAGAAGCAAGCTGAAACGTGGACTCCTCCAATCACAGCACACACTTCCACTTCCTTTTATGCCCAATTAGAGGTGAGCAAAATATTGAATATACTCACTACACAGCAGCTTGTCATTTACTATATCAAACATAGAACTAGACTGTGAGCATTAAACACAAGCTAGCAAATATTTTCAAGCTTGTGGCATGACGTGCTTTGACTTCTCCGGAGGCTCTCACATTCTCAGAGACAGACTGTATCCCAAACTGCATACTAACACACTTAATGAGATGTATTAATAGTACAAAACCATTAAAAATGCACTCTGCAATGTAGTATGTGAAGTACAGAAGCGTGTGGTGTGGGACATTGCAAAACTGAATTTTTTTTTTTAAATAACTTACTTTCTGTTTAAAATTTCAAAACAATTCAACCTATATTTTATAAACGTTTAATTTTTATCTTTGTCAACTTCATTTCTAAGTGTGTTGCAGGCATCAAATTCTAAACTTGTTTATCTTTAGAAAATACAATCATGTTGGTCAGACAACACATTAAGTCAGTCCTAACAAAATCTACAATTTGTAAATTCTTTATCGTTTTAATAAATGTCCCAACATTCCTAGAAAGCATTTAAAGTTAAGACACCACATCAGTGCCAACAAAATCTACTTAAAAATTTACTTTAAATAGTTTGTCAGTTAAAAAAAAAAAAAAAAAAAAAAAAAAAAAAAAAAACCTCAACGGGGAATTCCCCAAAAACAGCTAAAATCAAGAGTTATATAATGCGACCCCACCAATGCTAGAATTATAAATACTGTGTTTTGGTCAATTGTGGACATCGTTAATTGTGGTTTACTGTGAATGTGATCTAGCCTTTTAGAATATTTCTGATACATACCCGGTTTTGTTCTTATCAAGCAGACTTGGCGCTAGTGCTCTGATGTAAGCACAAGTGCAGATGAGCAGTAAGATGACAGTGAGTAAGCTCTGGAAATTGAATATAGCAGACTGCAAAAGTAGACACGTGATTAATGACAACGTTTGATATGCTAAACCACGTCTGCTACTTACGCAAACAAGAGTATGACGTTTATTCTTAAATGTATTAATGATAATAACTCATGTGACTTGAAACGAAAACTAATGGTTCATCGGCATTTTTCCAAATATTATGGAAAACAACATTTTAGCTTCGACAAACAACAAACCTATTGGTAGCTAACACGAATATTTGCAGCTTGTTGTTTTTGTGTTAATCACATAACATTTATGGACGCTAACCGCTGTAACGCTAATAGGCACTTTCTTTGAAAGACGCAAATTCATATGTTCGACGTACTAATCCTGGCAAAACTAACGTTAGTTAATTAACTAGCTAGCTAACTATATTATACCATCTAACAAAAAAGTCCGCTTGTTTACATCAAATATTGAAACATTATGGAAGGAGTCATTCGCGTAAGTAAAGCAAATTGAACATGACGACAGATTTTCTACACTTAACGTCCCGAATAAAGAAAAAATTAATCATTTCTTACCATCTTGAAAATGCTTGAAAGCCACCTCACACTTCCTCCGCGCCCCAAATGTACAGGAAATGACGAAAGCACAGTTACCTCTGGGGCGAATAAAATATTAGAGTATATATGTGTGTGTGTGAGAGAGAGAGAGAGAAAGAAATGAAGAAAGAAAGAAAATAAAGGTTATCAAACGAATATGCATTCAGCTGAGCACACTGTACAATTCATTCTGCAGATGCTATCAAGATGAAGCGAGACGAAACAGCAGCGTACGATAAGAGTTTTTCACTCGTGGTAAGTTTGGGCTTAATTTAAAACTTTCTTTCTTTTTGGGCTAACATTAGCAAACTGGCAAGGGCATGAGTATTTTATTATCTTTAAATACATTGTACTTGTATTATGGCGTTCATAAACACGCTTAGGATTCGTTTGGCGTCTTGTTATGGGTTCTGATTCGGTGAGGAACACCAAAGGTTGTTCTGTTTACTACCTGCGCATTTATTGCGCAGTTTAAATAAAATGCTTCTCTACAGGTATGATTATGACGGCACAAAGCCACGCTCGAGCATTGTGTTTTTATAGCAAAAACAGTTAATCAGTAAAAATAATTTTCCTAAGAATCATTTATAGAGGTCCGTTAAGGCACATAGATTTTAATATTATCTTAAACAACAGTTTAATATTTGCATAAACCTTACTACCCATACGTGTAACATATATTAGGTAAAAAAAAATTTTCCTGTTCTGAAAACTACTAATATAAAATAGCAATTTCTTTTAAATTAGTAAGTATTAATAGTAGGAATAATTTGTTACAGTTAGAATGTTATGTATAAAATTGTACAACTTGTTAAAACCAAAGCCAACTTAAATGTCATGACTTTAAAACAAATGTTAAAGGACGAAAAATATGGATAATTGCATGTGGGGGGGGGGGTTAAATAAGAAGGTAAATGTAGCACTTTCATATAAAAGCAGTAAAGTGTGCCGTTTTTGACTACTGTAAAAAGCACAGCGAATTAAAAGTCTTAAGTACAATACTGAGGTTTTTTCTTTTTTTTTTACACCCTTGACACAGAACAGTTTTTTTGAAGTGTGCATACAGAAAAGAGAGTGAGAATCTGTTAACCTTATCAGGTTATTCACAGCTCTTCACCAGAAATAATATGAAAAATCAAAGTGAGTTTTAAACAGGCCAAAAGTAATTTTCTATTCAAAGAAAACTTTCAGATAGCTCTAAAATCTGCACACAAGAAAACCATTGAAGTGCTTATACTATTACTTCTGGGTGGACTCCATTAATTACAAAAATATAGTTCTCTCTCAACTCTAAACATTTGCTTAAACAATTTATAAGGAATTCTCTTTTATCAAAAAGTAGTCAGCATGGTATTATTTTTGAAACTCAAACTCTAATCAGATTAAAGATTAGGTTCTAACAGTTAAAAATTTTAATATTTTAGCATGGTGCAATTCATGCTGGTAAGGACAGGTAGACTATTTGATTTTGTTTAATTTGTGCTTGTTAATTCCATGTTTCTTCTATTTCTTGTACTCTAATATATTTATATATTATATTTATATTTATATATATTTTTTTTAGGTTTCTACAATATAGTTATGAAGGTCACTGTTAATCAAATATCTGTCATCTCCAAACCTGAGTGCACATTCTACCTCAAGGTTGAGTGGGCCAAAGACCTGGGAGCTGGCTTTGCTATTCTGCTCTGTGATGGTGTTTCTGCATGGAGTGGTGAAGGTAGGCTAGGCATCAATTTTGCTGGTAGATTACATTGTACTGACGGCATTCAAGTTGTCATCTCCCAAGAGTTGAATTTCTCACTTCAGATACATGCACCTGTGATTTTGTGTGTTGTCATTAGTTTCTGAGGAGGATGTGACCAGGGAGGCCCAGGAAATGGAGATGGCACGTGAGAAGTATGTTCTTGACCTGCAGTTGGCTCTGACAGGAGAAGGTCAGGCATCCAAGAACTACAGTTTCCATCTGGCACTTGAGAAAGCTGGAGGCCCTGTGCAGCTGTCTTATGAGAAAGTGCAGAGTGAGATCTCTGTAAGTAACAATTTCTATGTGGTGCTTAGAAAAGCATTTCAGTGCTTTAAGTCAGTTAATATTTAAAGGTAAAGGCTGAGAGTGGAGCAAGATGTACAACCCCAAATCAGAAGTTGTGACCATGGAAAAAAGATAATAGTGATTTCTAAATTTACTTTGACTTCTGTTTCATTGCAGACAATATGAACACAAAATATGTTTTGTCCAGTCAACTTTTCATTTGTAAATATACATCCTTTCCTGTCATTCAGACCTGCAACGCATTCCAAAAAAAGTTGGGACAGTAAAGTATTTACCACTTTGTAATGTTGCCATTAACAACACTTAAAAAACGTTTAGGGACTGAAGACACCAAGTGATGAAGTGTTTCACGTGTAATTTTGTCCCATTCTTCCTGCAAACAAGTCTTAAGGTGGGCAACAGTACGGGGTCTTGAAAATGTGCCACACATTCTCTATTGGAGACAGATGGGGACTGCAGGCAGGCCAGTCAAGTACCCGTACCCTCTTCCTCCACAGCCAGGACTTCGTAATGTGTTTAGAATGTGGTTTTGCATTGTCCTGTTAAAATATGGATGGGAGATGTCTTCTTGAGGGCAGCATATTGTGCTTCAAAATCATAATGTACTTTTCAGCATTAATGGTGCCATCACAGAAGTGCAAGTTATCTTTGCCAAGGGCACTGACACTACCCCATACCATGACAGACCCTGGCTGTGTTGAAGGTGAAATATGCAGATCTCATCCTGTCTTTTTTAAGGAACATTGTTTTTAAACATTTCAATAATTTTGCCACGTATTTGTTGGCAAACTGGCGATCCTCTGCCCATCTTTGCTCCTAAAGGACTAGACATTTATTGGATGCTGCTTTTGTACCAAATCATAATTAGGATCACCTGTTTCAAATCACGTCATTATTTAACCAATTTACCTCATTACTAGCCCTAAATTGCTCCTGGTGCAACTGTTTTTGGAATGTGTCGCAGGTCTGAATGAAAGTAAATTTAGAAATCACTGCTTTCTTTTTTATTTGCATTTTCCATACCATCCCAACCTTTTCTGATTTGGGGTTGTAATGTGATTTTTTAGATTTCATGAATCTGTTTATTGTGCACAGCATAAGCCACTGCATGTAGATGTTTACTATCTGTTGTACTTATTGTGTATGATTCCCCTTACAAATTGTGGGCAGGAAATTTACATCCAGAGAGACTAAATCAAAGACAGACCACCTTCTCAGGAACCTTGCAGAATACTTTAAAATAAAATGATCCAAAACCTATACAATACAATGTTGATGGACTAAGACTTTGAAGTTTGTGAACTCTCTAGAATTTTTTTAATCTATATATAAAAACGACCTAAAAAAATCATGATTTTTTTCCACAAATTGCAACCTAGATAAAAAGAACCAAATATAATAAGTGAGAAAAATATTATACTTGGTCATTTATTTATTGAAAAATATGATCCAATATTACTCAAACTGAAATGTGAGTAAAAAAGAGAAACCTTTTGTCTCACTTTCTGGTGTGACCCCCTTGTGCGTAAATGCAAGTGAACTAATGAATACATGTGGCATTTTAAAAAATATTTAATGTCCAATATAGTGACCCTTCTTTTCAATAACTGCCACAAGCCTTAATGGAGTCTGTTAGTTTCTTAATCAGTTAATGATCAACATTTCATGCAGCAGCAACCAGAGCCTCCTTAATGCTGTTGAAAGAGGTATATTGTCTTCCTTCACTCTAAATCATATGTTTCAGAAGGGCCCACAAGTTCTCAATAGAGTTTAAGTCAGATGAAGAAAGAGGCCTTTGGGAGTTGAGGTCCAGCTAACTCATAGATAACAATAACAGCTTATATCAGAACATCTCCTCCACCTTTCTGGCATCTGATTCAAAGTTGTGCAGTGTGTCCATTAGTGATCCAGCCATGGGTCTATCAAGAGTCACTCTAGTTTCATCTGTCCATAATTCCTTTTAAAAATATTTCTTCAAATATTTCTTGGCCCAAGATTAATGGTTCAGCTTGTGAGTCTTGTTCAGTGGTTGTTGTGTTTTAGCCTTCATTACCTTGGCCATGTCTCTGATCACTGAACACCTTGTACTTCTGTACTACTTCAGGTAGATTGCAGTTCCGGAATATGGTGGCAATGGAGGATAATAGGAAGCTTCTTCTTAAGATTACTACAGCCACTTTGCATCTCTTTAAATTCAGTTTTATCTTTATAGTGCTTTTCACAACAGACATTGTAAAAGTCTGGGTCCGAGCCCCTAATGAGCAAACCAAGGCGACAGAGGCAAGGAAAAACTCCCTGAGCTAGAGGAAGAAACCTTGGGAGGAACCAAGACTCATTCAAAAGGTGAAAAAACAGCGTCAGTTTATAAAGGTGGCATTACTTATGGTCTATATGTTTCATAGCTAAGGTGTAAGCAGGAACAAAGAAGGCCCCACTGATTGAACATCCTGTTCTAGGGTAAAAACCAGCTGGAGCCCTGTTGATAGTAGATCATAATGCAAGGTAGTGTAGTAGATGATCTATTTGACAGCACAGACTGGCTGGAAGCCTCAGTAATGGTAGGAAGTGCAGCATTCCCTAGTTTGCCAGTGGGCTTTGATGAGGGTCAGTCAGGCAACGTATGGGCAGCAGCTCCCTTGAGTGATTATAGGCAGATAAAAGAAAACCGAGTTAATGTTGTTTGGTGTAGGTATAAGATTATGTACATATGCAGTGCAAAACAGGACTCAGACCTCACTATAGCAGCCTAGCTAGAAAGAAGAGAGGTGGGGGGTCGGGATCATACAGCACCGGTGTCACAGTTTACCGTGTATGACTTGATATGTTAATAGTAATGTTTTAAATTCAGCACAGAATTTAACTGGAAGCTAATGTAATTTAGACAGTAAGGGGCTGAAATGATCAAATTTCCTAGTTCTGTTAAGGACCCTAGCTGCTGCAGTAATCTATTCTTGAGGTTATGAAAGCGTGAACTAATTTTTCTGCAACACAAGGTGTGTTTCTTAGCTTAGCAGTATTTTGAAGATGAAGAAAGGCTATTTAAGTAACATTTCCCACATGTGAGTCGAAGGGCAGATCTGAGCCTGTAGTGACAGTGAGATTTTTTACAGTTGAGATGGGAGTGACTGAAGAATCGGAGATCTAGCAACTTTTGGTCCTTAAAGGACTGTTTTTTTCAGTGTTAAGTCAAAGAAAGTTGTGTGACATCCAGACTTTTATCTCATGGACACAATCCTCTGTCTTAGTTTAAGTCCTCTGGATGGGATGGTACATATAACTGTCTTTGTTGTCTGTATAACAGTGAAAGCTAATCCTGTGTTTGCAGATAACTGTTTCCATTAGTAGCATGTATAATGTAAATAATAGGGGTCCTAGGAAAAAACCTTGTGTGACTCCATACTTTACTTTGGTATGAACTGATGGTTCACTATTCACACTGACAAACTGGAAGTGTTCAGTCAAATATGATTTGAACCATCATAACCATCATTGGCTGTTCCAATAATCCTAACCATGTTCTCTGGTTATTTAATAATATTGAATGGTCTATGGTGTCAAATGAAACACTGAGATCAAGCAGAACCAGTAAAGATATGTTGCCGTTGTCAGCAGATGGTAGGAGATTGTTTAAGATCTTTACTAGGACTGTTTTAGTACTGTGACTTTGGCCCAAATCCAAATTGAAATCTTTAATAAATGTGATTTTTGTGCAGGTATGAGCTGGTGCAGGTATAGCTGCTAGGCAACGACTTTTTCTAGGATATAAAAAGCAGATTAGAGATTAGTTTGTAATTCTATAGATTACATGGGTCAAGATTGGATTTCATGATCAGCTGCTTAATGATAGCTAGTTTAAAGGCTTCTGGTATATACCCAAGGCTGAGTGAGTAGTTTGTTATTGGCAGAAGAAGCCAAGTTATTGCTGGCAAGACTTCTTTTAGTAAGCTTGTAGAGACTGAGTCAAGTGAGCAACTGGTAGTTTTTGATGAAGAGAGAATTTACTAGATCTGTCTACTGGACTGGGTTAAAAAAAATTCAGCCTACTGTATTTCCTTCTATATCTGAATTGGGTGAGACAAACAGTAAGCTTGTTGGGGTTAAAGGCAGTGTTCAAATTACATCTCTGATGGTTTCTGTTGTTAGGAAGGCTATAAAATAATCACTGGTGTAAACTGCAGGTATCTGGGATTAAGCACCTCCCTGGTTTTTAGTTCCTTTAGAAATAGAGTTAAATAACAGTTTGGAATTGTTTTTGTTGGATTCAATAAAAGAGGAGAGAGCCTGTGTTGCGTGCTAGTTTTAGTGTCTTCTTGTACTCTGGGAGATTGTCTTTCCAAGCCTCATGGAATGATTATAACTTGGTCTGTCGCCAATTTCGCTCTAGTTTCCTTACATGTTGCTTCAAGGGGCACGTTTGATTGCTAAACCATGCAACAAGCTTTCCTTGCCTAATTCTTAAATGCTTTAAATGAGCCATATTGTCAAGTGTAGAGCGAACAGTATTGTTTAAGCAGTTAGTTAGATTATCCACATCTTTTGGACCAGACAGAGAGCGGAGTGCAATTGTTAAGTCTGACAGGTTTTCAACAAAGCTAAGAGCTGTGGACGATGTTATCATATGCCTGACACGAGAGTGAGAAGATGTTCATATATTATCATTGAGATGATGCTCATATGTGATTAGGTCATGATCAGATTTCTGTCATCTAGGGAAGAATAGCTATGAAGAAGAAGAGTGTGGTTGAAGTAATGTGTAGAACGTTACGTTTTGTGTAAAAAAAAAAAAAAAGTAATCGAGTATTAATGCGAATGCTAATTTCAGTGAAACCTGTTCTTTGTCAAAGTGAATATTAAAATCTCCAACAATTATCACTCTATCACAATAAATGGCTATGTTTGTCATGGGTGACAAGAGAGAGAGGCTGGATGCTGATGCGTGCTTTGGTAAAGTCATCGTTTATTTGAACAAACAGCCAGGCAAACAAGACAAGACAAGAGGGCAAGGCTGGGACGTGGTCAAGGCAGCAAGAGTCAATCAGGGTCAGACGGTGCAATTCAGGAATCCAAGGGAGCGTGCTAAACAAGGCAAGGTTCTAGATACTGAGATAAAGGGTCAAGAGATAAGACAAGGCACTAGTCGAGATAAACTACATGCTGACAAGACACAGGAAAATGCTCGGTCACTGTCGAGCTGACATGTAGACTTCGCATCTCTCTTGTGTTTACAAGAAGGCTAAATACCTTAGTGATTAGTGTCCTGACAAGCATCACCTGGGAAGGCCGGTCCAGTTAGAACTCCGGTGAAAGAGACCGGCGCTGACTGCTAGATGGAGGTAATTCCCCATCTCCTCCTGACTGGGGTCTTACCTCCACCCTAAAAAAGGGTTTGCTAAAAAACACTGAATTCTTGCAAGAACATTGTGTAAGGACCTGGTGGACTGTGCATAGTGATAAATATGAGGGACATTTTATTTGTGTCTAAATCGTTTACATTAAGAGAAAGAATCTCAAATGAAGGAAATCCCTGTTTCCTAGGGTTATGTACATAGTTATATCCTGTATGGGTGGCCTCATTTAGTGTCTATATATTGATGGTTTCTATTAGACATTTCTGTCAATTTTCAAATCAGTAATCATCTCATTTATAATGAGGGCTTTAACAGTGAGCGATCCTATTTTATTTAGTGTCGTTCTGGGGTTTGATAGAGAGAATAATGTTAATTAAATTGCTGGAACAAACGTTTAGATTTTTACATTTTTCTCTGTTTGATTCAGGGAACTAACAAAGTATCAGTAGAGTGAAAATCAGGTTGCACCTTAAAACCCTTAATATACGACCCTGGTGAATATTTGCAATGAAATATTTGATTGTTTGGTGATCACGCGATTTAGCTATTTCAAGAGTGCTACATCACTCTGAAAGAGATTTTACAAATTTTGACTTTTTATCTCTTTTAGGACCATTTTTGCCTAAGGTAAAGAAGCTGCCTAATAATTATGCACACCTTGATATAGCGTGTGTCAAGAGTGTCAAGTGATGAGACAAGGCTCAAATGCAGCGAAAAAATAGAAGTTTAATTTAATAGTCAGAGGCAAAGTCAAAAAACAGGCGTGGAGTCAAAATCCAGAAAGACAAGATCAAGATTAGTCCAAGAGGCAGAGGCAAGGTCACAAAGCAGGCGTGGGGTCAGAAAATCCAGAAAGACAATATCAAGATTAGTCCCAGAGGCAAGGTCAAAAAACAGGCGTAGGGTCAGAAAATCCAGATAGACAGAATTAAAGATAAACGCTCAGTAAGTTCGCTAGGCAAAACAATACTTCGCAAGATCTAAACAGAGATTTCCGTATTTATAGTCAGAATTCAGGTCAAGCTGATCTGGGGTTAATTTTGTATTTCTGGATTCCGGACTGGATCTCTGGATCAGGAGTTGGGATAACCTGATTCTGGGGCCTGACAGTAGCCTCCCATCCACGGGCGGCTCCAGACGCCTCACAGGCTCTCCCCCGTGGACGGCCTCTGGTACGTGGGCCTGGCCGATCCGGATGCAACCTATGAAAATTTGAGAGGAGACGGATCAAGAATGTCATCTCGAATAACCCAAGATTGTTCCTCAGGCCCATAACCATCCCAGTCAACCAGGTATTCCAAATGACCCCTACGACGGCGGGAGTCCAAAATGTCTTTTACTGCATACGCCATTTCGCCCCCCACCTCGATGGGAGGTGGTGGCATATCTTCTGTGAATGGAGGGTGCATCGGGCTATATCTAACTGGACGGAGAAGAGAGACATGGAATGTGGGATGGATACGATATTGAGGTGGCAATTGAAGCTGGTAAGTCACAGGGGAAATTCGCCGGGCAATCTTGAAAGGCACAATGAACTTGGGGCTGAGTTTTCTGGAGGGGAGCCTCAATCTCAAGTCTCTAGTAGACAACCACACCCTCTGACCTGGGTGATACACCAATGACCTTTGGCGGCTACGATCTGCTTGTGCCTTGTATGAGCGGACCGCCCTACTCAGCTGTACATGAGCGGCGTCCCATACTTTGTTGCTCCGCCGAAACCATTCGTCTACTGCAGGTACTTGAGAGGGTTCATCATCCCATGGGTACAATGGTGGTTGATATCCTAGGACACATTGAAAAGGGGTTATTTTCAAAGCAGAATGGACGAGCGAATTTTGAGCGTATTCAGCCCACGCAAGGTATTTCACCCATGCACTCTGGTCAGTAGCACAATACTGTCTTAGAAAATGTCCCGCTTCTTGATTTAGGCGTTCCACCTGTCCATTGCTTTCTGGATGATAGCCAGATGTGTGGTTCACTGACACTCCCATACGCTGGAAAAATGCCTTCCACACACGTGACGTGAACTGGGGCCCTCGGTCGCACACGATGTCTTCTGGAATTCCAAAAAATCAGAAAACATGATTAAACAACAAAACAGCAAAGTCAAAGGCAGTGGGTAAACCAGGAAGCGGAATTAATCTGCACATTTTTGAGAACCTATCAATTATGACAGCGATCACAGTGTGTCCATCGGAGCAAGGAAAATCTGTCACGAAATCCACTGCTATGTGTGACCAAGGCCGCCTTGGAATAGGCAATAGCTGAAGAAGGCCAGCTGGACGCTGACGGACAGATTTAGACTGTGCGCATACAGGGCAAGATAGTACAAAGTCTGCTACATCTTCATTTAAACTGGACCACCAGAATTTTCGGGATAAGATAGTTTGAGTTTTAGTAACTCCTGGATGACCTGTCCCCAGATTATTGTGTGCCCATTGTAACAGCTGTGATCGAAATTGCACTGGTACAAATGTCTTGTTCTGGGGCGTATTGGCTGGTATCTGTTCAGACAGATTATGCTGGTAAATACTATCTAGTATTTCCCATTGGATAGGTCAAACGAAACATTCTGGTCGAAGAACAGGCTCAGAGGATGTATCAACAATAGTCGTGGCATACTGACAAGACAAAGCATTGGCCTTTGTGTTCTTTGATCCTGGACGGTAAAAAACCGTGAAGTGGAAACGAGTAAAAAATAATGCCCACCTTGCTTGCCTGACATTCAGACGCTTTGCAGATTTTAGATATTCAAGATTCTTATGTTCAGTGTAGACTATGATTGGAAATTTGGCCTCCTCTAACCAGTGTCTCCATTCACTCAATGCCATCTTTATGGCCAATAGCTCCTTCTCTCCCACATCATAATTTCTCTCGGCCGGAGTAAGTTTGTGCGAGAAGAAAGCACATGGGTGGGGTTCCCTTGTCCCTGGGATAGGATTGCTCCTATTCCCACATTAGAAGCATCCACTTCCACAATGAATTGTTGTTCAGGGTCTGGGTGTCGAAGTACTGGAGCGGTGGTGAACCTCTGTTTGAGATAATTAAATGCCAAGAGGGCAGAAGGGTTAAGAGAAAAATGTTGCAGAGAGCCCTTTAGCAAGCTCGTGAGAGGAGCAGCTACAGTACTAAAATTGCAGATGAATCTTTTTGGATGTATTTGTCGAGTTCCTGGATATCCCCTCGACATGCCAGCTCCTTACGCAGCTCCGGTCGTAAACCCCTTCGATAAACTGTGAGGAGTGGGGGCGTGTTCCAGCCACTTCTGGTCGCAAGAGTACGAAATTCCAAAGCGTATTCAGCAGCCATGCTGGATGTCCAACAGCATGTCCCCTATTTCTGTTCCATTGATGGGGTGATCGAAAACTTGTTTAAAGTATTCTAAAAATTCTTTCTCATTATTCATGAGTGGGCTCCCTTGCATCCACAAGGCTGTAGCTCAATCCTTAGCTGGACCTCCTAACAACGAAAGATAAAATCTGACTCTGTCCCCCTCAGAGTTGAACCGATCGGGATGAGCCTCTAGGTAAAGTCCACACTGCATCAGGAAACTCTTGCAGTTGGCTGCGCCACCTTGATAACGCTCCGGAATAGCGACAGTTGTAATTGGTGAACTGCAGCTTTGGCGGACTTGAGAGGTAGATACCGGAGCACCTTCTTGAATACTTGAATTCTGAAGGAGGCTGACAATCCCGTTCAGTCACTGTTCCTGTAGCAGGAGCCGCTCAGAAATTGCCGCTGAGCCAGGATCCATGGCGAAGTATTCTGTCAGAAGTGATGAGACATGGCTCAAATGCAGCGAAAAAATAAAAGTTTTATCCGAGAGGCAGAGGCAAGGTCAAAAAACAGGCGTGGGGTCAGAAAATCCAGATAGACAGAATTAAAGATAAACGCTCAGTAAGTTCGCTAGGCAAAACAATACTTTGCAAGATCTAAACAGAGATTTCCGTATTTATAGTCAGAATTCAGGTGAAGCTGATCTGGGGTATTTCTGGATTCCGGACTGGATCTCTGGATCAGGAGTTGCGACAACCTGATTCCGGGGCCTGACAGCGTGTTAATCACTTCCACATCCTTTCTCTTTACACAGAAATATATCACATATTAAATCCAATAAGCATTCAAGAATGATGAGCTTAAAATTAAAAAAATATGCACAGAAATGGTGATAAGCTTTATGGGCATCAACAACTCTTTTTCTGTGGTCTTCAGACACCCACTTTTGTTTGAGCCATGATACACATAGAAAAATGTGTTGTATGTGTGATCAGGCTTTGCTGGATCCCATTGATTAAAAACCCCAATCTCTGATTTCACCAAATTATAAGATAATTCTAAAGTATTCACTTATCTTTGCCACATGCAGATATGTTATTGGATCATTTTTTCAATAAATACATGACCAAATATAATAATATTTTATAAATATTTATCACACTTTCAAATATTTAAAATTAGAATTCGGTGATTCAGATTTGGTGCCACTGATCAGAACTTCTTACAGGTGGAACCTGTCTTATTTAAACCTGACATGTAGGGTCTGATGTCCTCTTTGCTACTGAAGTGTGTGGTTTCATAATGCCAAGAGTAATTCTTCAGTTTGTGGATGGCAATGAGTCTGGCAAGGGATTTACCAAGGTCACTTAATTATAATTCTTTGGAAAAAAAACTAATTCAACTAAATGGAAATCTCCTAGTGGTTTAGATTTAAAATGACTACCAATTTCTCAGGACTGGTAACATCAGCAAATTCAGTGGAGAAGCAGACCATCTGAAGCTCTTCAAAAAAAAAATTAGAGCAAAACAACTTTACAGTACGAACCCCATACCAACTGTGAAGCATGGTGGTGAAAATGTCATGTTTTGCGGTTTCTTTGTTGCCTCAGCAACTTGGCAACTTGCAGTCATTGATTCAGATATGAATTCTGCATCACACCAAAGAGTGCTTCAAGATAATGTGAGGTTGACCGTAAAGTGGAAACGGAGGTGGACCTTTCAACAGGATAAAGATGTTTAGCTCAAAAAATAGGTTGTTGAACCCTGTTAAAATAAAGTGAGGAATTTGAATGTGGCGGTACATGCAATTATAGGTCTGTGGTTGGACATTCTTTAATTCTGCTCCCAGCTATCCCTCTCTAGATGTAAATGAGATCTAGCCATTCGGCTAAGGGTGTTTACAGAGGCACCACAGGTATTTACGATGTGGCACCCTTTGAAATGCAATATCCTCCTTCCCCCATGGTTAAAGGGGGGGGGGGGGGGGGTGGGTGAAATAAAAAGGCGTTCAACCCTC
>JBBPDA010150512.1:0-19765 GCA_037974385.1 Arnoldichthys spilopterus | reverse complement strand
AGAGAGAGAGAGAGAGAGAGAAAGAGAGAGAGAGAGAGACAGAGAGAGAGAGAGAGAGAGAGAGAGAGAGAGAGAGATGCTCCTGGCTTTGACACGCCAACAGCAAAAGGCACCTGGAAACATACCAAACACATGCTCTCTCTCTCTCTCTCTCTCTCTCTCTCTCATTCTCTCACTCGCTCTCAATCTCTTTCTTACCTCACTGTCCCTCTGCAGTGAATGCCACCTCTTTATATTTACAGTACATAACCCCTCTGGCTGCTGCATAATTGAACATAGGCCCTCCTTTGGGATTTGTGCTTTTTTTTTTTTTTGCATGTGCCCAGCTGTTCCACTGTAGAACTGAAACAGACAGGCTTTTCTTCTCTCCCCTCCTGTGATCCTCCTGCATCCCCTGATAGCCTCTCATAAAAAAAGTCCACTCCCCTTTGTGGGAGTGAATCATGGTTTATGGCGTAAATGCGCTCGCCGCAGCAAATCCGGCCCCAGAAGCCAAGCGACAGAGGGCTGAATGCGCAGTGCAACACTAGAGGAGAAGGGTGGTCATAAAAACTGTGGTAAAGTGAGAAATGCACGCTTTTGATAAGGGCTAAGCTGTAAGCAGCACATAAGCATGTTTACACACCAGATCCAATTTTTTTGTTTTGTTTATTACAGGAGTGCCAGGCCAAAGTACTGCAGTGCTTAGCATGCTACGTCATTTAACACCACTCCAACTTATCCCAAAGGTATTGGATGGAGCACCATTGCTCCAATAAGTGCAGTTATGCTGCAAAGACCAAAGTTGAGGGGGCTTCTAGCCAGCACTTGGCATAGGGGCATTAAGCTCAAGAGCAGCTAGACCAAAGCATCCCATTCATTTGGCAATGCTTTTCTGTGAAGGTTATACAAGCTGTGTTTGCACAAATGATCAGTAATGAGTTAGCAAACCCTAACGTAGCTGGTTTTACTAATGGTAAGAGTAAACTATGAGTGGACACCATATATCTTATCTTATTTTGCGCATGTACTTTTGATATAAAAAAATGTAGGTACATGTATATATATACATATATATTCATATAATATCATATTCTTACATATATAGCAAACTTTTATCATTTAAAGTTTAAGGGAGTAAACAGATCACACATTCTTATTTTATTGCATTTTTCCAAAAATCTCAGCTTTCTCAAAATGTGGTTTGTATATTATAAGCTCTAAATTGGGCATGGCTCTGTGGCCCTCTGGCATCTATAATTGAAACCATTGATTTGACAGATGGCAAAAATGAATTTGATTTGTGGTGCAAGGGTGGTTTTCTTCAGGAAAAAAATGCATTCAGTTTCCAGGGAAAACTGCAAGGAAAGTAAAGACAATATGTAATTGTCTTAATCCTGTAACAGTCCAAAAGCTCTGTTATTTGGCTCACTTGAGTTTGAAAAGTAAAAAGAAATAGCACATTATTTGTTGACTGTGATGGATAAAAGATAAAGGTCAGCTGTTCCCTGCCAATTTTTTTTTACAATTTTTCAGTCTGTCAAAAGAAAACTGTTATAAATGACAGTACACATAATGGTATTGTCAAATTTGGCACAAGACCTCCAGAAGTAAAGCATGTTTATTTCTGTGTTTTTGTTTTTTGGGTTTTTTTTTTGCATTATTTGGGAGTTTGAAAAGCCAGGAGTGCACAAAGGCCATAACCTGTGGAACCAAGGGGGTTGCACTCATGAAACTGGAGCTGCAACTGAAAAATGATTGCTTGTTTTCCAACAAGGCCAGCCTGCAGGCTGCAGAGGAGCCTCAGGCATGTAAGGTGGTACAGTCACACAGGGGTGCTTATTGTCAATAAGGGCCAGCCTGCAAGCTGAACTCTAGTCTAAACATGTGTTTGTAACAGATCTGTTACAGGTTGCGATCAGCTCCCCAACAAGTAATGATGGGCCCTGTTTGTCATAGCATCATCAACTGCTAATGACAATAACCCTGACACCAAAATCTAATATTCCTTCAGGACGATTTAGAGACAATTTTATGCAAGAAAGGTGGAAATCAACAAGCATGGGTCAAACAATTTCTGCAAATTTTTGCTGAATTTTGACTAAATGAAGAGACTTTAGGGAGCTTAAGGAAATGGTTTATATTGCAAACTGATTTCCCTGAATGACAAGACCCAGAATTTATATCACTACTGAGATATTTCCTACTAGGTTTGTACAACCCATACAAAAATAAAATGTATATATCAGTATATTCCTGAAATGAACAATATAATAAAACTATATCTTGTTCAGTTTATTCACATAATATATATTTCTAACATAGAAATAAAATATATCTTTATTGATGATATGTTTAAATCAAATCTATTTTTATTATATATTTTAATAAATTGTATTCATTTATGTAAAAAAGGGATTATTTGCATATTTAAATTTTATATTTAAAATATAATGGTATACAGGCAATATACTGTATTAGTCAATGTATTTATGATGTAATTGGTTTAATATATTTTACCTAGCATTAAATACATGGTCTATGATATATTTTATAATATGTAAATAAATTCTGTATAGTAATTCAGTACAATTTTTTTATTTGTAAAGCAACAATTTGATATTCAACAGCATTTTGCTTTATGCACTTCAAATGTTACCAATGATATGATGTCCCACGACTCTTCAAAGCAACGTACAATATATTCAATCTGATTCAAATATCAATAACAATGATACATAAATGTGTACAAATTTGTGTGTGTTTGTGCATGTGGTAAATTCTGGAGCGTCACAACTGTGTGCATTTTGTCTGACTTTCTAACTTTCCACTAGGAATTTGGTGTTTACACCTAGGGAGGTGAGGACTACACAGTGGTGATGTTCTTGTGGTGGGCTGTAATCCAAGAACATTGCACAGTGAAGGTGAAATTTGACTATGATGCAAGTCAGAGGCTTAATACTGTGGCAGTGGAGTTTCACTAGGCCAGGAATCTGTGACTGTGGTGGAGGAGTTGGACTCATGAGTGGGAGTCAGGGACTTGGCACCGTAGTGGTGAATTTTGACTAAAGTTAGAAAAAGAAAAAGACATTTTCTTGGTGAGATGGTGTCAAAACAAAGCAAAATGGTTAGCTCTACTATATGGACCAATGTATAGACCCCGGACAAATACCATTGTGGCCTTTATTTTCTATTATAGTAAAAGCTTTCCTCACTTGACAGTTGGGGTGAAGTTTCATCAGGAGTTCACACAGGGTTAGATTTGAACAGCCGCTCTTCTATTGCACAGGATCGGGCCAGCGTCGGCTCAGCGCTGCCTCCCATGTCTTGTTAGTCCACTTCAAAAACACTTGAGTGCACTTTCTTTAATATAGCATGGCACCTTGCCAGACGCTTTTGTGACTTCCCCATTCTCCTCTGCAATCTATTATTACAATTTCTCTCTCTCTCTCTCTCTCTCTCTCTCTCTCTCTCTCTCTCACTTTCTCTCTCTCTCTCTTTCTCTCTCTCTCTCTTTCTGTCTCTCTCTCTCACTTGTGCCGTCTCTGTCATTATAATACTGCTCTGAAGTTCTAACGAGCATATGCAAGGAAACCTAATAGTGCAAAGAGTGCAAGCGCTTTCTGCTGTATTTAAAAATGAATGGAAAAGATATACTGTTAATAAATCACAGCTGTCACTGGAGCTTACCTGCTCCGAGATGACGCCTTCTTAATTTGATCGTATTTGCCTCTGCAAGAGAGAAGCATTTTTCCATCTGTGTTGTACCACATTGACTATATCATACACTTAACAAGGTTTAAGAACACTGACAATAAACATGTCCTTATAAAAAGATAACATTGACATTCCACTGATTAACATGTGCCATTCAATGCTTAATGTACCATAGCTGTTTAACATTAGAGTTGATCCCTCATTTGGCTTACAGCACCATTTACCTGTCACAATAGGAGTCACTTTAGCAAAAGGTTTACCATTTTTTAGTATTTAGAATAACAATAAATGCATCAAAACAATACAATATCATTTGGGTTCTAAAGTTTCTGGTGGAATTCCCTTTTAGGATGAGAAAAAGGACCCATTATAGCAGACGTCTCCAAACTTTTGACTGACCCTCTCATTTTATGGTTTAGCTCCCCTGTGCCTTTTCAGCCTAATGATGCAGTCTGGAAACTTTTATCTGTTGCCGTGTTAATTCCAACTTTAGACCTTAACCTTTGACCTTGGGTCCCACGCATAGGCTGCTGAAGCTGATTAGGTTGGCTGTAGGTCAGTGGCACCCTGACCACAGTAATAAGGCTTGTACCAAGGCACAGTAGATATAATAACATGTGTTTGAGCATGCAGAGGTCAGAGATGATGTACTGGAAACTGAGACAAAGTGATACCTTCAGGGACATGCATTAGGGAGGTGACATTTAAGAAAGTATCTATTATAACATTGTTTAAAGGGTCGACTTGCTTCAGAGGTGGAAAGTAACAAATCACAACAGTTTTGGGCTATTTAATAATACTTTCTGGGTAAAGTGTAATTAAATCATAGTACTTTTATTTTTGTATTATTAATTAAATTTTTAATTCTAAGCTTTATATAGATTATGTAACAGTATCATCACTTCTGTCAGAACAAAACCTTGTCCTGAAAAAGAAGTAACTTTACAGAAGAAAGAAATTAAAAATGTATAATGAAAGTTAACATAACATGTTAAGACATTCATATTGGTCTGTTCATCATTAAATTTTAATCTAGTCTAATTTTGGCAGCAGGTATTTTCAAATTATGTTAAGAAAATGAAAAATGGATAAACACAGACCCAACAGCAACAATATATTACTTATTAGTCACTATTAGTATTACTAATACTGTTTAAATGCTAATAAGGTTCAGTAACTATTACTATTAATACTACTGTATCAGAAACTAGTTACTGAGCTACAATTACAAATATGTCTGACACTCAAACTTCTGGTCAAATTTTATTTTTTATAAATACAACCCCTCTGCTAACTTGGAGAAGCAATTAGCTGGCTTCATTTAGCTAAATAACTACTGTATTCCATTACAAATGTCTTTTCAAATTACCTTTTACCTTTGGAATAATAAGCATGATGACTTTTTTTATTGGTCAAAAGCAAATTTATTGTGTGGGCTGATCTGTCTATTTAATTAGCTAATTTAAGCTAACACTAAAGTTAAGCTAAGGGGTTAGCTTAAATAGCCAATAAACCTAGTAAATGTAAAAAAAGCATTTTCTTTCTTTAGGTTACTATTAGCTTAACGTAAGTAATTACATGAGTATTATTTCAATAAACAACATATTTTCTTTTGCTTGTGTGCAAATATATATTTAAAAGACTATTATGGCCACTGTAGCAGTTTTGACTTAAACAAGGATGTTCATCTTGAAAAGATCCAAAGCCAATGTCATTATTAAAGGTATCTATTTGATTTAATACATGTGTTCTTCAGAGATCACTGACTCAAACTGCTGAGGGGCCAATTACAACCATTCTGTTCTACCATTTCTAGTTATTTCAAAGTCTATTATCCGTTTACAGCTTTAGCAAACATACTGGCATTAATAAAGACTCTGCCAGACAGACTCTCACGGTCAAATGTTGTGATCTGTGTAGTGTAACACAAACTTCTCTTATGCAATCTGACTGCTACGCTAGCTCTGGCTATTTCTCCACTTTCTTAACAGGAATGCTCTAGCAGACTCGCTTTGAGCTTTCTGGAGCAAAGGTTTGTTGTGCAGATAGTTCTCTCAAGGTCTGTCTTATCTCTTTGCTTCCTTCTTAGTGTAAGGGTTGCAGCGTTTGTAGTATAATGACTCTGGAGAATACATACCTTCTCAACTTGCCTTGTTACAGTATTTTCTGTGTAGATCAAGGCTATTTTACTCTTCAGTTTTCTTGCATCAAATCAACCTTTCATTTAGAAATGGCTTTTTTCAAGAAGACCATTTTGACTTTAAAAATCAATTGAAGAGGGAATAGCTAGGTTATACAGCAGTATATTCGCTGCTAATACTAAACAATATTGTGAAGGCTGTTATCTTTCATCTCCGAAACATAGACTGTGTAAGATCATTTCTTAACTTGAAAGATGCTTAGAAGTTGACTCATTCTTTTGTTTTCTCATGCCTGGACTATTGTAATTCACAGGATTACCTAAAAAGACAATAGATAAATTGCAACTTGCTCACATGCAGCAGTGAATGTAAGATCAGTAGTGAGGCCAGGAGATCTTCAGATCTAGAATTCAAGTTCAGGGCTTCCACAGCAGTCTTAAAGATCAGCCTTGCCTGAATATTAGTGTAATAATATATAATATAATAATAATAATAATTCCCTGCCTTGCAAAGTATTGTTTTTTTCCTGCAAACTCACTGAGCATTGTGTAAGTATTTCTGTTTTGTCTTGTGGTTTTTTGATTCAGCTCAGCCTTTTGGATTCTTATTTTGGACTAAGGATAAAATTTTGGATGTTACTGATTCATTCATAAAAGTATTGACATGACATGCACTAAAATACCATAACATATTACCCCATTCTAGAACAACTACACTTTGTCTTTAACAACTGATTTTAAGTACTTTTATCAGTACTTAAAGCTATAAATTAAAAATGTTTGACAGAATATATTTCTAACAGATCCTTAAAACCATTTACTTTTGGTTTGTTAAACATTCCAAAAGCAAAATATAAGAAATACAGACAAGCAACATTTTGTCAAGCTCATTTTCTTTTCTTCTTTCTTCATTTTAAGCTTAAAAACATGCTTTTTGTTTTTGCATTGCATGTGCAGGTCACAGGTTCAAGTCCTAGTCCAGGCACCACTCCGGTTCCCTTGAGCAAGTTGCCTTCCTGCTACACTGCTCCCCTGTTGCTGTTTATAGCTGCCCACTGCTGCACATGTGATAAGTTAATTGCAGAGGTTACATTTTGTTGTTGTTGTGCTTAAGTGTGTTTACAATGACAAATATTCACTTAATGAATTCACTCATTTGGGGACATCAGGGCAGGTCCCGAAATAGATGAGACCCGCATCTAGTTGCGAGGTCTCGTCAGTCTTTTCTGCGATTCTGAGCGTTATTCTTGATTTGGATTTTCTTGGATTTTTGACCCTTTTTTGTACCTGGATTCCGATTCTTGCTCTGCCCTTTGATAACTCTGTTTGTCGTGTTTTTGAACTCTGCTCATCCTACGACTGCACTTTTTGTCTGATCTATGTTATATCTGTTTGCCGTGATTTCGACCCCTTGCCTGGACTTTGACCACGATTTTGCCTTACCTGAATGCCGTGTTTGCCGTGTTACTGAACCTCTTCTGGAAGACTTGGCATTTCTTATTAAAAAAACAATCTAATTTACCTGCACTTGTGTCCTAACCTCCTACGGGAATCTTCAGGTCCTGACAGAACGAAAGGTATTATTATTATTATTATTATTATTATTAAATATCAAGGGCCTATATATTAGCGCTGACTATTATAGTTTTTTATCTTTATAGCATAATATATATGACCTTGTCAATATAAAACTTCATATACTGTGGTATCACACTTTGTTTTGTATACACAAAAACATACAACATTTAATGCATGCACATTTTAGGGTAAATATGTGGCTCATCAATAAATGCTTTATCTGAATGTAAGCACTGAATATAATAAAAGTATAGTGGAAAACTGCTAATGTGGCTAATGATGTATAAACATTATTGGGAAGCAGTTAGTGTACTCTGCATGATATGTCTTCTTTTAGCTTTATGCGCATGGTAGCACTATTGCATGAATTATGACACATTTAATACATCTACTGAAGAATCTCAGTCCATGAAAGAGAAGGCATTGCTTTCATTGCCAGTGTTTGTTTTTTTTGCAGTCCTGACTGTTGCAACTATGAAAAAGACCTTAGACCTTTGGGTTTAAGTGTCAAATCATGATGTTTTTAATAGTACTATCAGTTCTGAACAAGTGAGAAAAGCAAATGAAGTTTTCTTTTTTGAGTTGTTTCCAGAAAGCAAAAAGAAAAAGTGGTTTAAATGTATAACTTCTAGACCTGTACAATATGATGTTCATTAGGAACATAATTCTGCTCGTCCACTACTCATTTTTGCTAATGTTTTATTAATGCAGAGCTCTGCCAGAAGAATAAGTGTTTTATTGCTATGCCACACGCACACAAATGCATTTGCTCACACATACAAACTTATCAGTGATGCTTACTGGTGTGTAACATAACAGCACAACTCTGTCCATGCTAAAGCCGTATGGGAATGTCTAAACTGAATGATAATGAGCGTGATCTGATCAGGCTGTTACAGCAGTAGGTTTTAGTTGGAGAATTTCATTGTTTCAAAATAATTTAACTTTCTTGATGTTAATTTTGAGATTCCACACGGGAGACATCATGATACTTTTTTTAAAGACTAAGGCAACATGTTCAGGCATTGGCAACACCTTGGTGCTAACTAATTTACACTGACAGCATTATATTGTGAATGTAAAGACTTAGCATTTGAAGGCGTCTACTTTCTAAATGTAGAGACCAAGGCTTAATTTGTAAGTGATGAGGTTCTGGAACACTTAGTAGTAAATTACTTATTTCACACTGAACTAAAAATTATGTCATTGTGAACACACCCCATCCCACAAAGCTCAACACAACAAAATGTGAATTCTGTATTTAACCCATCCCCAATTCGATCAGTGGACAGCGATTAACAGCACCTGGGAAGCTGTGTAGCAGGACGGTACCTTGCTGATAGGTACTTCAGTGGTACCTGGGCCAGGACTTTGACCTTTGACCCTCTGATCATATGCCTCATTAGTCCCCAATCATTAGACTACTGTAATGGATCTGGCTGGTCAGAACTCAGTTTGAGGCCAGTTACATCATAACACACTAATTAAGTATCAATGTTATGATGTAACTAGCCTTTCACTGAGCTCTGTGCCTTATGTATCCTCCCTTGGCCCCAATGACCGGCAAGATCCATCACAACTCAGCACTGAAGACAGCTTCTTGCTAATTTAGAGACTCAGTGCTGAAGATATCTTTTTGCTTGTGTAAAGACCAAGCACTAAAGCCTTCTTGTTTCTAATGCAGAGACTATGCCAGGCTTAATTTGTGATTGATGAGGTTCTGAAACACTGGGTAATGATGGATCTGGCTGGTCAGTGGGGCCAGTGGAAGTGCAGCAGACACAGAGCTCAGTATAGGGCCAGTTACATCATAACACTGGAACTAAATTAATGTATTATCAAAGCTCTTAAGACATTTACTTATACACGGGTTTTCTAAAACTGAATAAATAGCTTTGAATGCGTGAGTCCTAAATTTATTGATGTCACAAGCCTTTATCTCAACATTGCTAAGCACCATTGTGAGATATACAGTTCCAGCAAGAATGGGGCAAGTGTGAATAATAATCAGTGCTGATGTCATTTTTCACAGCATGCATAAACAGGATCTGTAAGTGAACGCATACATGTTGTTTGTAGATATTCTTTTGTAGATTAAGTTTTTATTTTCCATGCATATATCTGCAGCTTGTCACAGGAATGTGTTTATTAGGTTAGTGAGGCGGGTTTGTGGGAGATCCAGTTCCAGCACAAAATAAACTTTACACTTTGCGCTGAAAACGCCTTTTTCTAAATTAAAGACCCAGCATGCATGTTGCCATTTTATAATCACAACACAGCTGTTCTATTCATGCTGCCTCCATTGCAATACGTCCATGACCAAAGTTCAGCTCAACCGAGGTCATGGATGTGAAAACAGAAATGTGCAAAGGGTTCTGATATTTGACATCTAGCCTGGCCATGGACTATAGCAAGCAGGCCGAGAAGCAAGAAAAAGCCTTTAATGGTAAAAAAAATTATATTTCTGCCTTTTAATCTTCTCTGTTAAATATCTCAGTGCTGCTGTTGCATTCATTTTGATATGTAAGAAACATGATCCAACAATACAAAACATAATGAATTATTACAGTTATTTTTGATTCCAATATGATAAAAATGGGTCAAATGTTTATGAAGTAAAAATATCTTTATTTTTTAAAGCATGACTGAATATTTCCAAAGTAGACAGTATTTACTGGTATTTATGAAATCATACCACAAAATGTATGATCCATTGATTCTAGCTGTTTTTGTGGCAAAGACGTGCATCTTTATTTGTCCTATATTTCAGGTTCTGGGACACTCGTTAATTTTTCCTTTTGTCCGCTTTCCTTTTTTTTTTGCATAAGACAGTGGTCTGTGGCTGGCTGTTCCAGGTTCTACTGGAGGTACCATCAAGCTTGCTTGGACTGTGAAAACCAAGACATCAAACACAGCGCAGTCTTTCACACTGATGCCGTGCTGTCTAGAATGTTCGGTCAGGTATGATGTGCAACCTGTTTTGCAGCTGATTAGCTTCCCCTTGCGTTGCACTTTGCCTCTGTATCATTTTCTTTTCTAAAGCCACACTCTTGCACATTTGGCCACTGACTGCGGTCCACCTTTCACACCTAAGCAAATAATAATAATGTATTTTAATTATAATAATGTAATTACATAGGCACATCCTGACAAATAGCTATATACATCCTTACAGGTGTGTAACTTTTGTTTAAAATACAAAAAGTTATTGTGTTTAGGAACGTATAAGCAGAATTGAAATTCAGAATAATTTTAAGGGTACCCAGTACTTAGATTTGTTTCTAATATGGAACAAAGCTTCAGTTCCTAACTTTAGTCCTGAATGTGTGCATGTTTAATCTTTTACAGTGCATCCAACAATAAAGGTAGCATGGTGCTTCTTTCATATAGTCATAGATAACAGCACACACATTCTACTGGCTTTTCCATAATACTGTGACCAATGTGGATATGCATGCATTATAATTACTGTGGACATAACATAGTGTTAAAGGAGACAAAATCAAAGTCTCTGAAAGTATCACTGACAAAATTACAGGCAAAGGTTGAATCACAGACCTACCCAATCAAATTTGGAAACAACATCAACAACGAACAACATGAACAATGAAACTTGCTTTGTTCTTTGTGAGTGCTGTCATTGTATAATGACCAGACTAAATCATTACACACTCCAGCAAGTTCTACCTTATTTTCTCAGCCCTCACTGCTTAGCAACTGCTGATATCTACAATTGCCTCAAGCCTTCAGTTTGTTATCAGCTTGGCAGTAAATTTGAAGTTCCAGCTGGGGACAAAAAATGCACCTGAGGGACATAAGTGACACCCCATAGCCGAAAGAGTAGATTATGTCACTTTCTACTCTCATCTAAAGCTAAAAATAAATTTTAAAATGTCAGTGTTGACAGTGGTCTGAAATTCGGTCTTCTTCAAGTGCATCAAGTCATCAAAGATAAGATATAAATGTTCCATAAATATTTTTTATGCCCACTGTAGCAATATATCACAGGGTGGTTTCTGTTTTATATGTTTACGGTGTTGTTTTTCTACATCTTTGTCTCACCTCAGCTGCCACTTATGTTATCTTCACTGGGTAAAAGTTGTGCCTGTGGTGAAAAAACACACTTTGTAGTGAAGTATGTTACAGTGTTGGTGGGGTTTATGTGAATCTAGCATTCTGGTTCATGGGCACGCAGTCTTCTTTTTGGTGTATCAGTAAGGGGTGAAGGAGGTTCTGGAACACACAGAGATACAGCGTCGAAGTACTTCCTGTAAAACTGCACAACTGTTAACCAAAGCTTCATTCATTTGCATTCAATAATCACAACATTTACAATAATCCCCCTCCCCCCTCACTCTCTCATGCGCATTGCCTGTCCCTTCACTTCCTTGTCTGTGGATCACTACAAGAAGGGATTTAGGTCAGAAAGTTTTATATATAATAAAGTGAGCTGTTCTGTCTGTCTGTCTCCTTCATTGGGATTGGTCAAGATTTTATAGCTTTCAGGAACAGGCAATAGCCTAATTAGGACTTTGTGGAAAATATGTTTAGGAATTGTATCTACCCAGATGACCTACCTAATTTTTCACAAGCCTACCTAAAATTTGATTTAAACTCATGTAATCTCTGTCTAAGAAAAAACAAGTATCTCCAAAATAATTAACTTTCAGGAGAAGGTAAAACCATTCCTCATTTCTAATGGAAGTTAATATAATGATTAATTTTGGCACATTTCTATTGCTGTGTTCATCACAACAGCCTGACACAGCTGCTGTGTTGATATAGAAAACTCAAAAATAAACAAAAATGGAGATGTTTTTTTTCTGGATAGCAACAATATGTTAAACACGTTGGGCAAAAGTGAATGTGGTGAGTGGAAACATATGGGGCTGGATTGACAACTGTACTGCTGTCACGATCAGGCTAGAGCTTTGTTATGTTGACTGACGAAGCAAGTTGACGACTGCCCGTTCAGTCGGCCGTGGCTTTGACAATTTAATTTGCAATGACCTGAGCATGGGGTGCCATATGGCAGCAGCAACAAAAGCACTCTAGAACCTGCATTCAGCTTCACTGCGAAAGTTCCTAACGGGGGAAAGTTAATGGAGGGTACATTGTGTGTAACCATCTGGAGAGAATTGGGCTGGGACTGGTGTCTCACTCTCTCTCTCTCTCTTGCTCTCCCTTGTTCTTTCTCTCTGTCTCTCTCTCTTGTTTTCACTTGCTCTTTCTCTCACTCTCTTGCTCTGCCTTGCTCTCTTTATCTCTCTCTCTCTCCATTGCAATCTCTCTCTTTCTCTCTCTCTCTCTCTCCCTCCTCAAACCCAGACTCTTGCTAGCATTTTGGAGTAATGTTCATTATGATGATGAATCTGAAGAGAGTTGGAAAACGAGGCCAACCAGCCTTAGCAGGATGTTAAGAAAGATGGAACGATTGTGTAGATTATTAATAAATGATCTCATTGGTCAGTGATTTGTTTATTAAAACGCAGCAAATTTAACAAGGGCCAGACTGTGATGGCTAGATTCTAGAGTTTTCCTGGTGTGGAGTGGTTAGTACCTACCAAAAGTGGGCCAAGGAAAAACAACCAATGACAGGGTCATGGGTGCACAAGGCTCACTGATGTAAGTGTGGGGAGTGAAGTACAAATTCTAACCACATGTTTTATTCCCTCACTGCACCGGATGGAGACACTGATGTAACCAGTCCCAACATGCACAGCATTCTAGAAGGAAAAGCAGACCCAAAACTCTTGCCACCTTTAAAAAAGATGAAAACTCACTTTCACCCCACTTAGAATAGGAAAAATGCAGGATTTCACAAATACATGTATACATGTTTGAAATAAAAGGCCCTAATAAACATAACTGTACACAAGTATAAGCTTTTGTTTAATAATCAGCTTTACAGATTATTAAAATGCTTACCAACCAATGTAGTAAGATTCTGAGGTTTGTTAAATTGGTTAATTTAAGAAAAATACAAAATACGTTACCTATAGTTTCTATACAGTATTAAAGCCTTGGTGGGAAAGTGAATGTGCACTGTTAGCATGCCAAAGTGCAGGCTTGAACTGTAAAACAAATTTAAGTCATTGCATTACATGTACAAATAAATATTGGACAATTAGGTCTAAATCTTATATAAAAATGGAGATGGAGATTCATACACATGAAGTCTTGCATTACAGACCACTGTCAGAAATGACAACCAGGCTTAACCCAGATATAAGCAGGCCCATAAATAAGAGATTGAAGGCTATGAAGAGTGGTGCTAGTATTAATTAAGCCTCAGATTTGGAAGTGTACATTCACTGATGAAATTACTTTCAAAATTATTACAAACACATGCTTCAGCAGTGACTGCTAGTGTTAGATGAAGTACCAATGAAGTTCAGGCTGACAAGGACCAGACATCTAAATAAATAGATAAAAAAACTCAACCAGGAAGACATATCTTCTGTTCCTTCTCTCTGAACCCATGGACAGTCGCATGAAAGGAAGGTAGTGCAAGGACATAGTGCATAAAAAATTCAGAGGCTGCAATGTTGCTTCGCTTGCCTGCATTCCAACTTCTAAATAATAAACTAAAAACAGTTGTTTATGACGCTGCGACAACATGGGTCAACACAAGTATGCACAAAGATACTCCACCAGCTTCTAAGAAGTCAGCTTCTACACATCAAGCAGGTTAGCTTGCTCTATCAGATTTTTATCAGTGCTCTTTTTCCATATTATAGGACATTTACATTTTATAAGACATAACAGATAGGTATATTTTATGGGAATAGCAAGAACCTTTTTAAAGCTTAAAGAACCTTATGTAATATAGTTTCTACACCACTTTTTGTGTTCTTCCTAGAACTTTTACTTTATGTTGAGGTTCCTAAACTATTTAAAGGTTTCTCACACTCAGAAGAACCACCCATTGAAATGCTCTTTAGGGATTTAAAAGTGTCTTTCGCAAAGACTCTTTTTTTTGGCAGCTATATTTTTAAGTCTTAGTGAGTCTGAGAGATAGAAATCTCTCTGTTTCCAATGGTTGCATTTCTAATTGGTTTTTTTACCATCAGGTAGTTATCTGATCTGCCCAAGATGCCAGAAATCGATATGGCTCTTTACATCACAGAACAGATTTTTTGACTAAATGTACCTAGACATGTGTCAGTATGCAGTAATTCAGTATGCCATGATATTCTACATGTACTGTAATGTTATCATGGATACTCTGAAACCCAATCACATTGTAGTCAAACTACTTGCATCTTCACCTCAGATTTTCACTTTCAAAAGCCCCACTACACTGTCACATTCTTACCACATGTTTAATTCCCTCACTGCACCGGATAGAAACACTGATGTAACCAGTCCCAACATGCACAGCATTCTAGAGGGAAGAACAGACCCAGAACTCTTTCACCCCACTTAGGATAGGAAAAATGCAGGATTTTACAAAAAACATGTATGCATGTTTGAAATAAAAGGCCCTAATAAACATCATTTTACAGTATTTTAAGTATAAGGTTTTGTTTAATAACCATTACACAACATTGCAGATTATTAAAATGCTTACTAACAAATGTAGTAAGATACTGAGGTTTGTTAAATTTGTTAAATTAAGAAACAAAAAATACCTATATTGTCACCTATAGTTTCTATACAGTATTAATGCCTGGGTGGGAAAGTGAATGTGTACTGTTAGCATGCCCATTTCCAGTCCTAGAGAGTCAGTGTTCATAGCATTTTGATAGTTTCCTTGCTCAAACACACCTAAACTGGCAATTAACAGATAATTTAAACCAGGTGTGTTTGAGCAGAAAAATTAACAAACTGTGTCAACGATACTCCGAAACTGGAATTGGGAAATTAAAATGGTTTATGATCATTATAGACAGTGTTTTAATTTTTGATAATTTTTGTACACGCATAAGATTTTGCTGCAGTAAACTAGAACAGTAAACTGCTTTAAATATTATACAGTCTAATATTCCTAATATTTCCTAATATTTTTGGAAATTATTTTCTAATATATGTGGCAATGTAAACTAACCTGCTGAGTTTGTTTATTATGTATTTCTGGATCAGCATTACAAAAGCTTCATGTAGTTTTAGAAATATGTTTCATTTTGCAGCTAACATGAAAAAGAAATGTCGAACAAAAATCCAAACAAAAGCAAAAATAGGGATATAGAGAGAATACGCATATATATATATATAATAGTTTTAGAACATCCTGTTTTTCCAGTTTTTACTGGTAATTTAAGCAATGTGATAATAGTGGTAAACATAAATGGTAAACTGCCAAATGTTAAAAAACAAATACATAAATAAATCATTTTTCAAGAATGAAGAAACTGGTTAACTTAGAGCTTTCCTGAAGCATGCAAAATAAATGAAGCCCTAGACTTAATGAAGAGGATTTCTAGAGGTGCCCCAACCTTCAGTTTTACTTTCACCCCTTTCTGCCCACTTCATCACAATCCAGCGTGTAGGAGCTGAAGTCTGGAGACTGTATTGCTCTTCCATGAACTGAATCTACAGCTGAAATCTTTTCTTGTAATGCTGTGGCTTACTGTGTGTCTTTGTTTCTTGCCCTTTCCTCCCCATTCTGATAGTGATATACTGTACTACTTCCTGCACTACAGTAATGTGCTAATAATGCATGAGAGAGTGTAGGAATGTGTTCCAGCACAGAGGGGTTTGTAGGTCATCAGCAGAAGTTGGGGCTCCTGTGGGAATTGTTTATGTTAACCTTGAAGGCTTTAATTACTTCCATTGCTTGGGGGGAAAAATCTATTGTCTATGAAATCTACATCAGATTTTGGACCTAAACTTTTTATTTATGATGTATTTATTCACTTGCCTTTGTACAATTTAAGGTTATTCACTGTAACTGAACTGCTTAAATTACCAGTAAAAAATTAAAAACCAGATCGGTATACGTATATATAATGTTAGCATCTACAGGGGACCACTAACATAAAGGGTTACCCAAAACTTCTTACACTTACATCAAAACAAAAAAATTGCAACTGAGCAAAATAATGATAAAACAGAATCAATAAGGATTGTAATGTTAACATACCTTTAGACATGTACAAATATTGTTTCACCACTGAAAGGGTAATAAAAGTCTGGCTGCTCTTTGTGTGGCTGTACAAAGAAATAACTAGGATTAGCTACGGTACAGTTAACCCTAATTGTTCTTTTGCTTTCTCTACTCCACTTCAAAGCTAGATGTCTACTCAAAATGTCATTAGGCTGATAATGCCTTAAATGGTCTTGGATGGGTAAATCCAGGCAGTGACCATGCCTTTATTAGCAAAAGACTTTGTAATGTTTGTATGGACTGCACTCTTAGAATTTACTGAGGGACACATGCAACACTGCAAAGTAATCAGTACCTTTCAACTTAAAAAAATCAATACATTGGAGTTAGATAAAGTGGCTTTAAAGGAACTTAAAAGTACACCAGGGAGCAGAAACCCTTAATATCCTGTACTTCATATAGATACAGTGATACAATATTGTAAAAGCGGCTGAACTGACATCATATATTTATCCATTATTACATCCACAAAGTGGCTATGTAGTATATGATATAATGCAATAAACATGATCTTTAGTCATTTCCAGTGTGGTCCAACTGCAATTGTTCTTTCAGTTAACCTAGTCCTAGATTAAAAATCAACATCCATCCATCCATTTTCTAAACCGCTTCTTCCGTTTCAGGGCTGCAGGAAAGCTGAAGCCAATCCCAGCTGACTATGGGCCTAAGGCGTGGTACAGCCAGGACAGGAGGCCAACCCATCACGGGGCAACACAGAGACAGACAACTATTCACACCTACGGGCAATTTTAGAATATCCAATCAACCTACTTCAAGCCTTCAGACAGTGGGAGGATAAAAATTAACATAACAAATAAAGTTATACTTCAAATACTGCCCACAGCACAATAAAAGTAATACATAGATTAATACTTCAGGAATACGGAATTCTTTAAAGGAATAGTTTAGCACAAGAAAACTACAAAACTTTCCACTTAGCCTAGATCTAGTAAATCAGGCAAGATATTTATGCTTCTTTTATTTAAATCTTACATTGCTAAATAACACTAGGGGTGTATTTTAATGATCTAAGCGTATGATCTGAAGCACATGGTGCAGGTAATTCAGGACAGGTCCAAATTCACTTTTGCTAGTTTAACAGTGGGAAAAATGGTCTCTGTGCCAGGTGCATGGTTCAAAGGGGTTTTACTTAGTCTCATAAGAAGTGTCTTTTAAGAGGGTGTTACATTCAATAAACTAAACAGCTTGTTCTCTCCAATTTGCTTTAAAAGCCTGATGTGCTCGCAACTTGGCGGATTACTATTATAATGATGAATCTTCCAGGAAGAAGACAAGAATGCTTCTTAGCTGAAAAAAAATTAATCTGCTTGTGCACAAAGTGAAAGTGGGCAAGCTATTGGAACAGGAGAATTAAACATATTCTCAAGAGAGCAATACACAATCAATGTGCCTTAACACACCTCATTTATAGACCAACATGGCCATGGCCATAGAAATGGGCGTAAGTGCTGTCCCAATAAAATATACTCCAAAACCCTTTTTCAGATTTCCTCAATATTTGTGAAAGAAGTGACTTTTTGTTATTGTGAACACACTCAACACCAAAACGAAATATGACCTCTGCATTTAACCCATCACATGTGCACAAGTGGAGCAGTGGGCAGCTATCAACAGCACCTGTTGAGCAGTAGTGGGACAGTACTTTGCTCAAGGGTACCTCAGTAGTACTCGGGGCGGGCCGGTCCCAAGGGCATTGTCCTAACCACTAGGCCACCACTGCTCGCTTGTCAGTGTGGTTTAGGATTTAGTATGACTTTCTGTGTACTGTTGTGTAAATGTGTTCTGATAAGGTATTGACTGTTAACAGTCATATATGAGAACCATGAATCTACTTTGAATTGCCAAATTAGACCAAAAAGTCAACCAGTTCTGGTCCTAGAGGGTCTTATTCCAGTGCAGTTTGCTTATTTCTGTGCCCAAGCACCATTACTAAACCTAATCTTTAACTGTTGGCTTAAATCAGTTTTGCTGGAGCTGGAAATTCGCCACATTTAGCTGGGCTTGATTGGTAATTGCTGGCATATAATCTGGGTTCGCCTAGGTCATCTCCATATATTTTAGCAGTTATCAATTATCCGTATATGGTTCATTAACCTAAAACACTATAAGCATATGCATTGTAAGCATTAGTTTAAGTACTAATACATTGTTATTTGTGTACCAATACCGCACTGTGTTAACAGCAAATCTGACTGAATTAAGCATCAGGCAGAAAGTTAAAGTTATTTTTTTCCTCATGCTTTTCTTTTAAGCATTTCTCTTTCACGACAAACCAAACACCAGAATAGCAGTCACATGCTACCTTTGTAGACAGATACTTTTTCTTTTTCCCAAAGTCAAATGAAGGACAAAGGACAAAGGGCCTTCTTGTGTTGCTAATTAGAAGCAATGACATGCCACATGCTTTCAGTGTCTCGCAGAAAAACAAGTAGCTACATTTTGCCATTCTGACGACTATGGAACCCTCTGAGGGCATCATGTCCCTTGAGGAACTAAGGAAAAAAATACACCCTTATCAAGAGAGAATGCCTTCAGCATAATGGTTGCAATCGGAAGAGCAAGATAATGTGAAAAGACTCAATGTGTTTTTTTCCTTTCCTATATTGCAATGTGTGAGGCGCCAGACTGGAAGGTTCACAGGGATGCCGAGCTGTCAAAGCTGCTTCTAGACTTTTAAGCAAACACACAAAAGAAGACACATTAGCGGTTTCTCACTGAAAACAATGTGTTTCGGGTTCTTTTCTTTCTCTCGCTTACTCTAGACATCCATTATCCTCAATAAGGTTGAGGACGGACTTCCTGATCTGTCTGCATATTTAAGTCCATATACAGTATCTTAACACATCAAAGAATAAAACCCTCTATGTTTTTACCCCTTGTTTAGTTGAATCATCAGGACTTAATGAAATAGACTAAAAGTGGACCAAGGTCCATCAGCACTGGACTTTGGAATGAGTGCCAGTGAAAGCATTACACAGGACGCTCTGCCTAAATGATCATTCAGTGAAAATGGCGAGAGTTGCCATTGCCTCTGTGCTGCTGCTCTTGCTTCTTTTACAGGACTGTCTTGGGGAGGATACCAAAAACTTGTCCAGCTCCTTTATCCAGTGGGACATCTCTGCTGAGCTGAAGAGTCTGAGAGATCTGCTAAGTCAGCAAGCGGCCTTGATAGTGGAATTGCACAAAGACAACGCAGGTCTGTGAATGTTGTCTTTAGGCTT
>JBBPDA010150495.1:6033-19768 GCA_037974385.1 Arnoldichthys spilopterus | reverse complement strand
CCACCTGCCTAATACTGAGTGTGTCCCTCCTGCTGCTGGAGCAGCTCTGACTGTGGTGCACTGTGTGTTCTGACCCCACAGTTGCGGAGTCAGAGTCACCATCACTTTCTACCCCACAGTAGCTCTTCTGTGGGATCGGACCAGACAGACTAGCCTTCACTCCCCACATGCATCAGTGAGCCTTGGGTGGTCGTCCTTCCTTGGATCACTGTTGGTAAGTACTAACTACTGCACACCTGGAACCCTCCACAGGACCTTCCGTTCGCTCTGACTCAGTCGACTAGAACATCACAATAATGGACGTTGTCAAAGAGGCTTAGATCCTTACGCTCCTACTTCCAGCGCATCAACTTCAAGAACTGGCTGTTCACTTGCTGCCTAATCTATCTCATAGGTGCCATTGTAATAAAATAACTGTACAGTCAACGTTATTCACTTCACCTGTCAGTGGTGTTAATGTTATGGCTGAACATGAATTAGATTTCATCTTTCTCCGATCCTTCACTCCACTCACCATTCTCTTCTTGCATTCTCTGTCGATGGAGATGATTTCGTGTGTTTTGTGCCCCATGTCGGCGCACTCTCTGCACACGCACACATGGTCGTTGCAGCAGTACGCCTCTAGGAGACGCTCATGCTTCTTGCACATCTTTTCCTCCAGGTGGTAGACAGGGTCCACCAGCTTGTGCTTGGCCATGGCTTTCACTTTCCTGTGGTGCCGAAGGTGGGCCTCGCAGAAGGAGCCCGGGCAGCTCAGGCAGGACTTGAGGGCCTTCATCTTCCTCCCAATGCAAGCGTCACAGGCAACGTCTCCGGGTTTGGCAAAGTCACCGCCATCCTCATCTTTCTGCGGGGTCCCTGGAGAGGCTGTCAGAGCAGCTGGAGATCTACAGTCAGCCACCACTGCAGCTGGGGCCACGGACAGGCCCTGGAACTGTTCAGCGATCTCAGCCAGCACGCGATTCACGCAGAGCTCGGGCTTCCTGGAGAAGGTCTTCTTGCACATGGGGCACACCACCTTCTTGCTGTGGTTCCAGTAGCCCTGGAGACAGGCCTTGCAGTAGCTGTGCCCGCATGGAGTGGAGACAGGTTCCACAAAGACCTCCAAGCAGATGGAGCATGAGAACTGGTCTTCGGAGAGGGTGCGGCCCCGTCCCAGGCCTGAGAGAGGGAGAACGAGGGAGAGAAAGAAGCAGAGCTGTTGAGCTATTGAGAGCAATTAGCGCCAAATCCAGGGCCCAGTTTCAGGCCTGCAGTTTCAGGGCTTGTCCTCAGACTTGCACTCACCAATGTCTCACATTTAAACAACAGTTATGTTAAATAGCTGCTGCTGCTTCTTCGCTGCTGTAACTTTTATCTGTCCACTCAAACTCTTCATGGCCCTCTGGGGTGGAAGCACATTATGACATTAATGATATTTTATTTCAGGTGCTGCTAGTCAAGTCTATTTCTATAGCACTTTTTACAACTGACGTGGTCACAAAGCAGCTTCACAGAATCCAAGGCAGAGCCACTAATGAGCCAAAGGTAACAGAGGGAAAGAAATATCTTAAGCTGTAGGAAGAAACCTCTACAGAAACCCCGGACAGCAATAATCAACCAAGTGTCAGCCAAATGAATAAATGTAAACATCAACTAAATAATCAACCACAGAGCCTCAGTTTCTAGAGGATCATCAGCTAAAAGCTCATAGCTTGAAGCAGCATATCTAGAATAAGCATACGGAGCATATAAAGCACATGGAGATGATCCATGGTAGTCGAGCTAGTCTGGGACAGGTGATCAGGAGGCCTCATTATAGTACAGACCTATAGACAGGAGAATTGTCTCAATCTCATGTTATTCCATTTACAAAACTGCTACACACACCGATTTTGAACACAGCCTCTGAGTGGTGGACAGACAGTGGATGGCTAACAACCATGCTAACAACAATACGTGTTACAGCACAGAGAGGTGGATAATTACAGATGAATACTGCATTTACTATTATGGATTTATGGGAAAAAGAGGTCTCTAGCATCCAGCGTTCATGAGATCTTAAGTCTTCCATCCAACAGATGCTACAGGAGCCGGTGCTCTCAAACCAGCAGGCTCAGGAAGAGCTTCTTCCCTGAGGCTGTGACCCTGCTGAGCTCCACATCACTGCAGTAAGTGTGTTGCACTCACTACAGCACTGTTTCTGCACTTTAGATGTAGATTTGCACGTCTCATCCTGGTATTTCTACATCTACTAGATATCTGTCTATGCTGTACATTTAGCCCCATATAACTCCGCCCACTTCACTCCTGTTTATAACATATTTAACACACTGTACATCTCGTATAATCTCCATATACTGCTCTATAGTCAATAACACTGTACATACTGTAGCATGGAGCATCACATCCTGCATTTTCCTGTCTTTTATTGATACTAATCCTGCACTTCTGACTGGATGGGAACTGCATTTGATTGGCTTTGCACAAAAACAAACAAAGCTAAATCTAATCTAATAGTGTGGAGTCACAGGGACGGACTCCACCAGTGCAGTTCACTTACAACACTTATCACAGGAGTCTAATCAGCAGTGGATCAGGAAGAACGTTAACTGTACACGGCTGTGGGCCTCCAGGAAAGCCATTCAAGACCATTGGTCTATGTGCACAGCATTAAACAGGCTGCAAACTTGCCAACTAGCCTTTTGACAGAGTCCGACAAGCTGATAGTCGCAACAAAGCGAGCGATCGTATTAGTAAACGTCTCAGTATGTCAGAACAAGTTCCTGATGAAGTGTAGGGAAATCTAGAGTAAAGTTGCAGGAGTCACCAGTCATGTCATCTCAGGAACGCAGCAGCACAGGAAATACCTGTTCTGCAGCTCATCTTCCTTTAAACTCCTTCACTCTCTTTCACCGACCATTTTCTCATGAACAAAAACAGCGACTTCAGCATTCGTTTCTTCCTCTGGCAAGCATAAATTCGCCATGTTTTTGAGTGTGGCGTGTACAGAAGGACAAGAACTTTCAGCGTTACTGTACAGTTTATAGCTCGGTGATGAACACCATGAGAATTTCTTAGAAGGAAACTGGAAACTGAGGCTTTAACACGATCATATTCTAGAAACTTCGCACCCATTTAGACCAGCTCACTGCTATAATGAGTTTACTTCTGTAAAGTGTCTGTTTATCCACTCTTTCACATTAGTTTTTTTACAGGAATTGCAGCGTTTTACAGAACATTTAAAGCAAACGTTCGGGACTCACTCTGCATGGTGATGCGTCCGTCGTCTCGCACTCAGTTCCTCAGTGTCGTGTCTGGGGCGAGTGTTTGTCTTTCGCACGCGGACACAGAATTTAAACCTGTTCCTCCTCTTTCTCTGTGCTCTGGCAGGCAAACAACCAAAGACCAACTCTGGAGGAGAGGTCAGTCCCCTTTCTGGGCGTGGTGAAACCGCGTACGAGCCAGAGCGGTCGAGTAATGGTGAATAACCATGAAAATTAAGCATTAAAAATGGGTCGGCGACGGCCTCCTGCGTACATTTGATTTGTTTTGCAGATGTTAAGTGCAGCACATGAAAGATTTGAGGATTAAACAAAGTGCTGAGTGTTTTCTTTCTTTTCTGAGTTAAAGAACAGCATCAAGTGCTTGGGAGGACGGCCACTTGACCAGGTGGGTTTTCTCCCCCAAAAAAGAAAGAGGTTAGTCATTAACAGCAGCACATGTTCAAACAATGCTATCTGAAGGAAGTAGCCTTGCAGAAAGTGGTGTGTGTTTGCAGTAGAGCTAAACATCAGGCTCTCATTACTTGGCAGAATAAACCATTAGCAACATTCAGGTTCAGGTTCATGTTTTTAAGCACAAATGCATCCACATCCACCACAATGCAGTATTACCTTAGAAACGGAGACTCTTGGTTAACGACTCTCATTCAAAAGGCTTTTAGATTCAAGCAGCTTATTTGTCACATACACAGTTATGTACAACATGCAGTGACTGGAGACCTGAAAGCTCCTAGGATTGTGCAATGGCTTTAACTAACTACAGAATACGGAGAATAAACAGAAAAATATATGAGATTAATCTAACAAACATTATACACACACACACTACACTGAATCTGTGAAATAGAAGTTTGCAAGACAAGATACAGAAATACATGTAACATATGTAGATACAGAAATATGCGGAGATATGTAAATATGTAGGTATAGCATGGACTAGGCAGATATAGCATATTTTTGAAAGGCAAATGCAGGCAGTGGTTGGTGAATGTGTCAACACTAAAACATTTAGTAGTGATGCGGACGTTGTACCGGACCGCGGTGGTGAAAAGGGAGCTGAGTCGAAAGGGAAAACTCTCGATTTACTCAACCGGTTCCTCCTTTACATCAAAAAGAGACAGTTGAGGTGGTTCGGGCCTCCTGGGCACCTTGCTTTGGAGGTTTTCCGTGCACGTCCAAATGGGAAGACACCTCAGAGTAGACCCAGAACTCGCTGGAGGGACTATGGCCTGGGAAGGCCTCGGGATCCCCCAGGAGGGGCTGATGAGCATTGCTGGGGAGAGGGAAACCTGGAATACCCTGCTTAGCCTGATGCCAGCGAGACCTGACCCACGAATAAATGTATGCATGTATGTATGTAACAGCAGCATTACGGCATGAATGGTCGTATGTGATTCAGGGAATGAGTGAATGCAAATAAAAATGTGCAGTGTTGCATCATACAGACCTGCAGTGTGGTGGTGTACAGTCCATGATCGTGAGGCGCAGAAACAGTAATATTTCATTCATTTAATATTTTCATGGATAATAAAGAGTAATTATTATAAAAATTATTCACGAATGAAGTATTACATCACGCTTGAATGTCTTTCCCTTTTCACTGAGGGAGAATTTGCTGCATTATTTGCATATTGTCAAAGTTTTACCATTAACCACACAGTCCATATTTGGGGAAAAAAACCAAATATCCTTGCGACACATTTACACACGTCCACCTGTTCAGCCTGCAACCGTTTAGCCCCGCCCACTCAGTCAATAGGAGAGTCTGGGCTGCCTTTTGAATGATGCACAGTGCACAGCTGCCAATCAGAACAGAGCTTATGTGCTTAGATCGGCCTTAAAGCGTGTAACCAAAACAGCCTGTGCATTTCTGGGAGATGAAGAGAGGCTGAAAATAGATTTAGCGAAAAAATATAATCCTAATCTAACACCTGTCCAAGTGAATATGGAATACTACACAAAACAGATATATGAGTTTAATATTTTAATAAACAATGAAAGGTAGTAGAGAACTTAATTTAAAACCATCATAAACACCCAAATAAAACACAAGAATACATTCAGAAATAAATGCTGTTTCAGAACTGAGGAGAAATAGAAGGCAGGTGTTTCCAATAAAGTGTCCAACGAGTCAAATAACCCGTTTCTAATAAAGTGGCCAGTGAGAGGGAATAGAAAAGATGTGTTTTCGATAAAGTGGCCAGGTAGTGGACATACAGGGTAAGTGTTAAAGTGGTGAGTGACTGGAAATACAAGGCAAGTGTTCTACATCAGCTGTAGTGGGACTGAGTGTTTGTTGCCTTTGCAACAGGCCTAAACCCTTTAAGGTGAGCGTCAGCAAGAGCTGCGTGTGTGCTTGCACCCTTGCATTCACTAGGGGGCAGACGCGGGCCAGTGGTGCTGCGTCTGTGGCAATGCCGCAATCCTGTAACTGATACTGTGCGCAGAGGCTCTTCCTAACTGTCACTCACTGGCTCCGCGTTCAGGGAAACAAAGCGTGTTGTCTGAAAGAGTGATAATGTGCTGCGCCAATCATTCCGAGCCGCTTGCCTTTTGTGCTGCTTTCTAATAGGCATTTTCCTGCAGGAGCCCTGATTACACAAACAGCAGGGGTGAGTGACATGCTATGCCATTAGAGAGAGGCCCAGCTAAAGTGTGTGTTAATGCACAGAAACAATGGCTGGTGTGCTGGAGAAAAATGGACCTAGGTTTGCCAGAAGCAAGGCAGTGGCAGCGATCAAGCCCAGCAATTGGTGGGAAACAAGTGTCGCTCGCTCTCGGGATTACCTCGCCAACGTTCTCCGAGCCCCGTCGTAAGAACAGGCCCGGAATAAATGGCCACATGCAAAGGGCCTCATATCCCCCCCCGGGTCCTAAAGTGCTCTGGGTCTCATGTCCGTGTTCTTTGTGTGGGCACAGATTTACTCACACGGGCCACTGAATATCAAAATGTCCTTTGTGCCAATCTGTGCGTTGAGTTTTTTCCCCCTCACGTCCCATCCCTTTGTGCTCGGAGCCCGTTCCGTCCCACTCAGCCTCTCTCATGCCTCGCTTCTTCCTGCACTCTGTCGTTTACCTTGCTTCTCTCAATGTTCTGTACCTCAATCACTGTGTTCTCTCTCTCTCTCTCTCTCTCTCTCTCTCTCTCTCTCTCTCTCTGGTTTATTATTAGAAGCACAGCCCTCCTCCTCTTCTCCCTTTCATTCTCTCTCTCTCTCTCTCTCTCTCTCTCTCTCCACCCCCGCATAACAGCACTTTGCACTGCTGCTACAAGCGCAGACAAAAACACACACACACACACACACACACACACACACACACACACACACACTCACACACACACTCACACAAAAGGTGTTCTCTTTCAGGCGCTTGGTTCTGAGCACAGCACTTACATCATCAGTGCGGGATCTTCCTGATTCATGAAAGTCCTTTTTTCGGTTTGGTTAATCTCCGACTGGAGGAGCCATGTCCCATTACATCACAGCCGGCAGAGGTTTTCCTTCATCTGAATAAAGTTTTATTGACACATATGATTCAAACGGGGCAACTATGCATAAAAAAATAACATGGGTGGTGGTGGTGGTGGTAGGGGGGTGGGGGGTGGAGGGTCCATACAAGGCAAATCTATTTCTATAGCACATCATTACACACAGAGATCATTCAATGCGCTTTACGGAAATAAAATAAGCATAAAAAGAAAATTAGGCCATAAAATCAGGGATAAAATCAGATGACGGGAACGGCGAGTGGAAAAGCGCTGACGAAACTAAAGAAAGATGTAAAATAAATGAAGACGATAAAAAGTGCACGGCCAAACAGAGAGCAAGACCAGACTTAAAATGTGAGTGCGCAGAAAACCCAAAAAAACCCCACACCTTCTCAAAACTGGCCTTCGTCTCCAAATGTAAATTAAAATGCATTAATATCTGTTTCTCCTTATTAATCTCTTAAAAACAATCACATGATCTCAAACGTGGAGGTCCTCAGCAGTGCTGTCTGCTCACCCGGACCGCCATCGTCGCTCGGTTTGGTAAAAACCAGTTCCAGCAGATAAAACAGAGGAGTCAGTCGAACAGGGCAGAGATATTAAACCCCTCCAGCCGGACTTGACCCCCCCCCTCCCTTTTAACCACTGTTTCTTCACAGGCAAAGTCACATAGTAGAAAAAGGTTCCATAGGAGGACTGTCTCCGGTTCCCTGGACAAGCTTTCAGTGGGTTCTTTAAAGAAGCATTTCTCTAATTCTGCAGAAGTGTGAAGAACCTTTTTGAAGAAGGTTCTGTACCAGTAGAACGGATAGACCCCAACAAATATTCTACGCACAAAGAAGGTCAATTTTATTCACTAAGGTACAAACAAGCATTCTGTAAACTCAGAATGTGCAACTGAGTTTCAGACATACACTCCATTTTTTTTCCGGAAGAAATGCCAGGGGCATATTTCATTGCTGTCCAGAGAAATTGATGTCTGTGTTTTTTTTCAGATTTTTATTTTCTGGGAAATCTTTAAGAATAATAGAAAAATATGAATAGACCAACAAAAACCATCCAAAATCACTTCAAATAAAATGTTTTTTAAATAGAAATTAAATAAGGAATGGGTTTTTTCCTCCTGTAATCTTACCATAAAAATAAATTTTATTTATTGGTGCATCAATAATTCTTACCTTCCACCAATCCGTTGGTGTACTTCAAACAAATACAATATTAATAATGTCACTGTTATGAAGCGCTGCTGAAGCAGCAAATGCTATTTTACTAGCAACAGTGCCCTCTTGTGGAGAAACGTGTAGGGTTTCCTTCAGATTCTCCGGTTTCCTCCCACAGTCCAAAGGCTGCAGTAGGTTAATTGGATGCTCTAAATTGCCCATAGGTGTGAGTGTGTGTGTGAATAGTTGTTTGTCTATGTGTTGCCCTGCGATGGGTTGAGCCTCCTGTCCTGGGTGAACCCCGCCTTAGACCGGCAGTCAGATGGGATTGGCTCCAGCTTCCCCGCAACCCGGAAACGGAAGAAGCGGTTGAGAAAATGGATGGATGGATGGATGGATGGAATATAATACAATAATGTTCTGTAACTGAAGACATGCGCTGTGAAAATGTATTGTAAATTATTGTCAGTCATTTCTACAGTAATGTCATGTTTAATCATATTACATATAAAATATAATACAATTCCTCATTTCTAAATATGGCAAAACTGACGAAGATCTTGGTGCAGTGTCTTTCAGCCATTTGAGGCTCCTCTTCTACATGCTTGGGCTGAGCTATTCAGTCCAGACACCCTTTTTATTTTACTTTCAGCCACGTCATAGATGGCTTTCTCCATAAGCCCACCTGGTAAGCAGGCCAAAACAGCACGCTGCCCTTCGTTTCCCCTTTCACAATTCTTCTTAGATTAGTGTGGATTTCCAGAGGCCTGAGTGACCTGATTGAATTTTGACTCTCAGATTAGATCAGACCTCTGGACCAGGCAATGGCAAGGCCGTGTGTCAGAGTTTGATCCAGTCTGGAAGCCACAATCCAGTCAGAGCTTTTTAAACAGGTGGCTGCAGCTGACAGCTCCAGTGAACATGTGGCGACTTAGTTTAGAGGAACATGTTTCAGGCTCTTCACAGCATGTACAGTTTCTGCCGCATCAGAGACAGACATGTTCACCCACCTGAAACTAAGCGTGCTCCTTTGGGGGGAGTCGTTCTGCTCGATCACCTTGCCTCTGAACAAAAACACTGGGTGAGCTGCCACCTGGTTGTTTCCCAGGAGTCGGGGAGACGCAATTCATGGATACTGGGTAAATCCTGTGCAGTGAACCATAGGACCACCTGCTGAAGGGGTCTTCATGTCTCACATATTAAGGATGGACATTTTACTTTAGACCCAGAGTGTTGGACCAGAAACAGCAGCGGCTCTTTCCCAATAGTCACAGCCAAAGATCTTACTCATCTATTGTTTCTTCTAAAATGAAGAGTATTAGGGAGTTTGACCCACCATTGCTGCAGAAACAGCCTCTACTCTTGTGGCAGAGCTTCACCCTAAATTCTGGATGTCAAGTCAGTTTTATTTATACAACACTTCCTACAATTGACATTGTTACAAAGCAGCTTTAGAGAAGGTCCGAGCCCTAAATGAGCTAAGCTGGAGAAAGAATCCTTGGGGAACCAAGACTCAGAAGGGCAACCCATCCTCCTCTGGGCGACAGCAGATATCCGTAACAAAAGAAAAGACTCTCAGTTTCTAGAGGTAGGAGCTAAAAGCCTATAGACTAGGAGTGGACTGCATTCAGCCACAAGAGCATTAGTGAAGTCGGACACTGATGCTGAATGTGTGGTTCTGGATCACTGCAGGGTTCTCCACAGCTCAGTGCTACGAGGCTTCATTGCCCTCACCTTACTGTTTTATAACCCAAAGGGGCATGAAGAGGAGGGAGTTACATTTAAGGACACATGTTGTCCAATCAGGTTGCACACTTCAGGCCTCCTCAACCTTAAGACCCTGTTCTGATGGCATAAAAGCTCAATCCTCAGCCTCCTCACATACGCACCTCACACTTCAGTCCCCCTAACATCTCAGCCCTCCCACACATGGTGCAGACTTTTCACACATATATATCTTTTTGACGCTCAAGCAGATTTTGTTTTGGAACCTTGGGTCCAAATGGGATCGGTTTCCAGCACACATCTCACATTTCATTCCTTACGAACACAGGCCAGATGGTCCGGCTTCACTGCCACAGCAGCTCTGCGTAGGACCCTCTCCAGTATTTACTCCATACACAGATGACTGTTGGTGATCATATTCAATTCTCCAATAAGTCAACGGCATATTTAATCAGAGTTAAGCCCAGTTCTGCTTCATCTCTGCTGTTGCTTCACACAATCAAGGCCAGATTAACCACATTGACTGCACTGTGCTATGAAGAAAGCTGAAAGGCAGGATCCATGAGGGAAGTTGCTTAGCAGGAGCCAGTGGTCAGAGCACAAACAAACATATCTGTAGTCCAGGTACAAACCAGGGTCAAAACACAGAACTACTATAGAAAAGACAACTCAGAGCAGCTGCACAACCCTTGATACTAAAGCTCCAGAGCATAAAAAAAAACAAAAAAAACAACACAATTCACTTTGAAGCACCGCACTGATCCACTACATCCCAAAAACAAGTGATGTCTGAAGCTTCACCCAGAACAAAACCAACTGACGAAATTCACTGCAAAACCCACATTTCATTTGAAAATTACATGTTTTTTTTTCTGAAACAATTTGGAAAATGAACAAATTATTTCCAGATTTCTAGATTTTGCTTATCCCATTGGCCGAGATTTTTTTTGCTCAATGTTATATAATATTGTAATTTTCAGCAAATTTCCACTTTTTTGGGAGTTTGTAAGAGACACAGTGCGCCAAAGGAAGAGGGCAGCGCCAAAGGAAGAGCCGATGGAGGTCGGAGCAGTGAGGCGGCTGAGTCTGGAGAGGGAGGCGAAAACCGAACACGAGCTCTGTGGGTGCTGCGGTGGGGTTGGACACCGAACGAGTGTGTGCCCCACCAAACCGCGCGGTAACTTGGAGAAGAAGAGGTAAGTGTGGAGAATGAGCGCTTAGCTAAGCCCCTTATGGTGCCGGTCAGGTTTGCTACTCACCATGCTCCTTTTGTTCTTTCAGCCTTGGTAGACTCTGGAGCCGCGGCCAACTTAATCGAAGAGCAACTCGCGAGGGAGTTGGGCCTTAAATTTATTTATTTAGACCAACCAATGTCTGTGCTGGCGTTAGATGGGCGGCCCATTGGTCAAGGTAAGAGAAGTAAATTTATGAAGCCTGTCGCCGTAACGGTAGGGGCAGTGCACAAGGAAATGCTGAGTTTTTTTCGTTATCTCAGTCCTAGATCGTGCCCGGTTTGCCCTGGTTAAAAAAAACATAACCCGCGCATTTCCTGGCTCCGTCCTGAGGTTATCGGATGGTCGCCATTTTGCCATAAAAGCTGCATTTCCCTGCCCTGCGCTGCCACTAGCGTGGAGAGCAAACATCGTAAAAGCAAACATCCCCGGTGAATACCGAGATCTAGCCGAGGTATTTAGCAAGAATAAGGCCACCCATCTGCCGCCACACAGACGTTGGGACTGCGCCATTGATTTAAAACCTGGGTGCATGCCCCCTCGTCGGCCTGCTTACCCCCTCTCTTGAGCTGAGACGGAGGCCATGGAAGGGACCTTAGACTAAAACTTCCTTGTTAAAAACTGAGCCCCAGGTATGTGGGGCTGTTTAAGGTCTTTCGCAGAATCAACCCTGTAACATATAAGTCGTTGTTGCCCAGGACTTACTGTATCTCTCCTGTGTTCCATGTCTCCCTGCTGAAACCCATGGTGAGGGGACCTCTGGCAGACACCACCCCAGTAGAAAGCCCCCCGCCTGCATTTTGGAACTGGAGGAGGGACCCGCATATGCAGTCCAGTATTTAGTCGACTGGGAGGGCTTTGGGCCAAAGGAACGGAGTTGGATTCCGGCGGCCGATGTCCTGGATCCCGCTCTGATGGAGAGGGAGGGGCAGGCCCCGTAGGATGCCGGGGGTCATCTGTCAGAGGGGGGGTGATGTAAGAGACAGGGTAAGATCCCCTCAGGTAGGAAGGGAATTACCGCCACCCAGCGGTCGGCGCCGGTCTCCCTCTCCCGAATACTAACTGGTCCAGCCCTTCCAGGTGAGGCTGGTTAGGTCCCTAATCACCAGGGGATATAGACAGGGCTGGAACACTGGAGATGCACGGAGGATACTCATCCTGTACGGTACTCTGAGCAGTTTTGGAAAGAGTTATTGGTATTTAGGAAATTACCTTGTTTAACCACCGTGAGATTAGCCTAGCCTGCAACACTGTGTTTGTTTCATTTTGACCCATGCTTCCCCTTGTGACTATGCTTCTGGATCGCCCTTTTGCACATCTTTTTTGTTAACTGCATTGACTTTCCAGCTTCCTTCGATTCGTGACAGAGTTGCTATGATTCTGTATTTGAACATTTGCTTTTTACTCTGATTCTGAAAGAGCTGAACCTCGGCACAGCCAGCTAACACCAATAATTGACGTCTTCATTCAGACTTCATCTAAGAATCCCACACCATGACTACAAGAGGACCGGACAAGGGCTGGAGCTAAATCTGAATTATGTTGCATTTAGTCACAGTGTTTGCAACAAATATCAGCTTTGAACTTTTCTTAACTCAGGGTTTTTAAATCCTAACACAAAAAATGAAAGCTCCACTTACAAGCAATTCTTACTTTTAGAACATCACTTCAGAACAACAGCTTGCCCAGAGCCAGGCCAACCTGAGGGCAATAAATAAGACTGAGTAAACAAGCTGTAGGTGTAGGTGGTTCTGAGCAGGGTGGAGCTGGAGGTGAACACAGCCAATCTAAAACAGTAGATACCATGATGATTCTCCCCTCAGGGGAGAACCATGAAAAAAAGTCCTTAACAAAAACTAGAAAAAATGTATTGACTAAGCAAAAATACAGCAACAACTACAAAACAATCACAAATCTGCCAGTGAGGTCAGCAATGTTTACTATAGTTTCTTAAAATAAACAATCATATCTAGTTCCAGGAGTTCGACCTATCGCATGGCAACACATAGCAAGACAACCATTCACACATACACTGACACCTACAGGCAAATTAGAGAATCCAATCAACCTACTGCAGCCTTTGGACAGTGGGAGGAAACACAGGAAAACAAGGCACCTGTGACTGACCCAGGGATCGAACCCAGGAACATCTTACTGTGAGACAACAGCGCTCACATCCATGAATATAACAGCAGTCGGACTCTTACACCTCATACTCAGTCGCAGATTGTAGCAACATAATCTAATTATGGATAAAATACAGATTTCCTGAAACAGCCGTGAGCTCTGGTTTCCTCCCACAGAAATGCACGTCAGGTGACTGGAGATCTTAAATTGCGTCTAGGTTGAATGTGTGCGTGTGTCTGCTCTGTGATCTCCATCTTTCACAGCCCATGTCTGCTGTGATAGCCTACAGCACCCCTTGTCACCTTGACTGGGATAAGTGGCTTGGACAAAGAATGAAGTGAATGATTTCTTGAAAGAAGCAAAATGGATAAGTAAAAGATTTGGACTCAGTGTTGACGTGGACACACCTAGTCCTGGCCTTGGCCTTCGCAACATTCATGGGTGCTTGGTAGCCACAGAGAAAGCCGACCACTCACACCAACAAACCTAGACTTCAGTCAAGAGCTGCTCATCAACCAAGATCCTACCAGAGCTGAAGATCATCCATTTGTTAGTTTGAGGCATGAAGTTCTTGTCCTGAGTGCTCTTTGAAGAGGTTCTCTGCCATTCTAACATTCAGGGAAAATTTGTCCCTTTACTTAGATAACAGTCGGGTCCAGTCGGGCTGAGGATGATTCTCTAAGAGGGTGAAATGATCTGTGGTTTGATCTGTGCTGATAGGTGAACAGGGTCTGGACC
>JBBPDA010150456.1:0-12533 GCA_037974385.1 Arnoldichthys spilopterus | reverse complement strand
TTGAGGTTCCACAATTTCTTAAAACCAGCATTTCCAAATGAGGGTTTTTGATTGTTCAGAGTAAAAATCCTTCACTCATTACCAGTGTTTAAATTATTGACTTATTCATGCTTGAAAATGAAATTAACACTGCGTGACTCCTGTTCGCCATGCAGTTTCCCTTTTTTTTTATCTGGCTTACACAGTGTCATCAGTAAGGGAATTAGATCATAGATCCTTCAGTGTCAAGGCAACAGTAAAATAAAGCTATGTAAGCATTATTAAGAGAATTGAACCTAACGTTTAGAAGTAATGAAAACGTTACCTCCCCTAGAAACTTTTTTTTAGAATTTTTTTTATATGCAGTAATTGCTAAATTAATTTTTCAGTAACTTGTGGACCACTGCTTGTGTATTTTAGTGGGCTTTGAGTAACCTTTTCTTGCTAGTTTACAGCTTAGGTGTTTTAGCCAATGTTGCAGGAGCTTGGTGAACAGCAGGCAGTGATTAGTGACAGAAAGAACTGCAGGCCAATAGTCTGCTCACTGTCACTGAGAACACTGCGTTGTGTGAAACAGAAACGTGTGTATCCGCTACTGTCTTCATGCAAGATATCTCGCAAGCTTCCTGTGAACTCTCTCTCCCTCTCATTCTCACGCACACACTCTCATGCAGCACAAGTGTACAGGAACACACAGAAACACCCACTAGCACTTCTTAGCATAAGCTTCAACTGGCATACACATGCACACAATCCAAGTACCATCAAGTTAACTCCACCCTACCGCTACAATTTTTATATCATTAAATACTTTGCGATTTTTTGCTGTTTGGGATTAAGTGAATTGTCAGTAACATCTAACAATTTGCAGCTGAATGCTGAAGATATAGTGTGATACAACTTTTCTTATTCCTGTAACCATCCTGAAACTGAAACCTTGACTATCAATACCAAAACAAATACTTCTAAGCTTTAAAATTAATCTAAAGGTAGGCTAGCACTCTACTAGCCCACAGGAAAAAATACAACTTAATATCACACAATGTGAGTGTGTTTCAGGACTGAATCACATACATCTTTTTTCTCCCTCCAGTTTCCCAGTGATTACTCCTGATATTGGCCCAATACCAGGGACTCACATTTTCTACATTTTCTCTCTTTATTAGAGCACATTAGGGTCTTAAAATGTTCTTTAAGAGAGAAGCTGCTTATAACAGCGCTGGGTCATTAACACAGATAAGTGTGCGAGGACTTTAAGCACTAGTGTACCACAGCCTTCCAGGAAACAGTGACCACATGTGGCGTCAAGGCTCTTTAATTCATCAGCTGTGCTGAGACCATAAACGAACTGCAAGGCTGTCAGTGGATTAACACCATACAAGAGTCTTACTTGCATCAGAAATGTAATGCCAGTGCATAATCTTGAAACAAGATCTGCTCAGCAAGCTACCATGCTGATGATGAGAATTAAGATGTAGACAGAATATCTTTCTATGCTATCCATGTGTTTGTTTATGTACTTAACACTTGGAAGTTGCAGTTGCAATAATAACAATTGGCTGAGTAATATGAATCTCTTTCTTATCAATACTGATTTTAAGATACTAAAAATAACTGATAATATAGGCCAATACTTTCAACAGTTACATAATTGAAGTTAATTACCATTGGCGGTTACCTTTACAACATTATTAAATATATTAAAATTAAAATTAGCAGAAATTAGCACTCAAATTGCTCATAGCTGATGGGATTTAAACCAGATGCCTGAAATGCTGACAGGGATGTTTAATGCCTCTGATAGTTAACTAATAGCATTATATTACATGACATTGTTACAAAAATGTTTCCTGTTGTCTAAGGCATTGTTTTACGATAAGGTTTTGGTCATAACATATTGCTTAAAATCCATTAATTGTGAATGGAACCTGTTTACCAAACATATTTTTCAGATTTAAAACGCTATTTACCCTAATCCGAATGATTAATTGCACGTTTACACAGACATTTAAATTTTTTTTACAAACCCTAGTTTTGGCAATTTTTTTTATCATTTGTAACCTAGTAATAGTTCTAGACTTGAAAGAGTTAAAGAGAGGTGCACTCACCAGCCACATACAGGGGCTTTGATCAGCTCAGACACACCAAAAGACATAGAGCCCATGAAGTCATTCCTAGTGGTCCTGTCCCAGTCCCACACTTCTACTGACAGTCTCCGGTCTTTATCTGTGGCCTTTAGCTTACTGCATACACACAGACACATACAGAACAAGGATCAGCATCTTATCAAAGCTAATTGTGTGGGAACTTCCAAATCCAAGTTGTTGATAAGCTATCACTGAACATCTGCATGTATTATGAAAATGTCAGGTTTTGACCAATTACAGAGAATGTAAACAAAAGGGTTAATCAATCTCTTTACTCTTAACATTAGGTGTAAGCTCTTTATCAGGGACTACTGTAGCAGGTGCATTTTACCAGTTCCAAGTTCATATATAATGGAACTAGAAAGTTTGTAAACTCTCAATAATTTTCTAACATAATTGTGATCAGTTATTTATCTAAGTCATAAAATATATAATGTAAACACCAAAAAGTAGCACAAATTGTTTTTTTTTCAGAAAAGTTGGTACATTTTGTAGAGTGCAATAAAAACACAAAACTGCAATTTGTAAATTCTCCTTTATTTAACTGATAGAAGCACAAAAAGTTATAATGTTTTGGCTGACCAACTTGATTGTATTTTGAAAATACCAACACATTTTGAATTTGATGCTTTCATTATGCTCAAAATAAGCTGGGACTGGGTCAAATAAGAGTAAAAGGTTTAAAGAATATTTAAGTAATACTATTTTAAATCATTCCACAATAACCAGGTAAACTGGGAACAGTTCTTCCAGGCTCTTATCTGCAAAAGGTGCAAATGCCAACAGCTGTCATGGTATGGGATGCATCAGTATCCATTGCATGGGTGACTTGCATATTTTTGAAGGCACCATTGACACAGACATTTATGGGTCATCATAAAAAGAAATATCAGATAACAGTTGAGGTCTTGTATCCAGCAAGAATAGGCTTATACTCCATTTGCAAAACTGAAACTTGTATCCTCGGTTCCTAAACATTAAAAAAAATTAATTAAAAGGAAAGGGGATTTAACACAGTGGTAAATGTGCCTCTGTCCCAAAAGTTTTGAGTGTGTTGCAGGACACAAATTCTACATTTTTTACTACTTTACAAAATACATTTACAATGGTCAGTGAAAAAATTGGAAATCTCTTCGTACTTTGGTAAGTTAAATGAAAGTTAAAAAAAACTTACAAATCACATTTTACTAAATGCACCAACTACCCAACGATTCCGGAAAATGGGTTTAAAGTTTTGGATTCATTTATTGAACAAAGTGATTTAACATTAAATATTTGCTGGCCCAAGTATGGAAACATCTGCTTTCTGCATAAAACCCTTGGACAGCAATAACTTCAACCAAATGTTTTCTTAAAATTTTGATCAGTTCTGCACACTGACTTGTATTTTTGTTCAACAGTTACTGAAAATGTTTGGTTTGGCACCAGCTACTAAAAGCAAATATGTAATATTGGATCAAAATATTGGTGATATTGGTGTAAAAATCTGATGATGTTATAGGTCATAAACTTTCAGACACCACTATAATTTAGTCAATATAATTCCAATGCAGGCTTTTAACGTTTGATGAGTTTGTTAAATAAATATATGTAATTTGTAAAAAATTGTATATTGTAAAAATGTGCTGCAATGTTTTTGTTATATCATTCACCTTTCATGGTGAGTACTGTATTTGCATCAAACTCACAAGGTGAAGGACTCGTTCCAGGTGGGGTTAAGGGAGGATCGGATGGTCCTGGTTTTCTGCTTGGTCTCGTTTTTGGGGTCCGGTATCAGTTTCAATTTGACGTACGGGTCTGACAGCCCGTTGGGGTCCATGGGTATTAGATTTCTTGCTTCGCCAACTGAGTGCAAACAAAGCAGAATGAGACTAGTTGAGTTTCATCAACAGCTATTAACAGTAAGTCTCAAAATGGAAATAAATGAGCTGACATCTTTGTCTTTTGTTGTGCTATGGCCCTCTAACTTAACCCACATTTGGTACAAAATCTACTGCATAAAAAAGTTTAGCATAAAAGAAGACATGAAGAAAACCAAGTCATGGTTATGCAGACAGATAATCAAGCCTATCCTGATAATCCAAATATGCCAAAGCTGAGATAACGCACAGTACAACACCCAAATCAGCTTCAGCCTGCTGACAAAATTAGCGGCCAAATGCCCTGTTCCCCTATTATAAATCAAAGTGAATGGCACAATACAACCCAGCGAGAGGATCAACACCATGGAAATTATGAAAAGGGCTGCAAAATAATACTAAAAAACCACTTGATGAGATATGAACAGTCAACCAAACAAACCAACACTATCTAGCACAATGTAGTGGGATGAAAAGCCTAATATATCCTGTCTCCACAGTAACCCCTGTTGATGGCAGGCCATGTTATGTGACAGCAGCCCAGCAGTGATGAGAGATTTGCTGATAAAGTATTGTATGAGTGTGACTGTGTGTATATTCTCACAGAACTGCTCAGAACTCTTACAGGTTTAGAGATTTGTTACATTATTTAAACGTACTTATGTAATTATTTACATAGTTACAAACAGAATTATATTAAAATTGCTTTTACAGCAGGTCTAGTAACAGGTTTGAGTCTGCACTTTTAACTTTTTTTTTTGATTCAATGACAAAAGAGAGAGAAATGTAGTATTAAGTTAAGAATACAAATGTTGTGATTATTTATTTAATTTAATTATTTTATCTTCTTCTTCTATTCTATTTTTATATTTTATCAATTGTTGTTGGTGTTGCTGCTGTTGATTTAATAACATAAGTTAGAAACAGTGGATATAAAATTACACCATGCTTTTTGATTTCAATTACTGTGAGACTTGTAAGGGTTATTCTAGAGGGAGCACCTTCAGACTTTCACAATGAAAAATCAAGCTTGGTAGAAGACATTCACTTCGACTTTAAAGAATCCAGCATCTACGTTTTAGTCCCTAAAGAATTATTTTGTACTCGTCTCTGTTTTGGTGAGAACAGCCAAGCTGTAATTTTATATTCTTCTGAGAGGCTGTGTAAACTTAGCCTCTGAGCTAAGCCTGGTTACTCAAGCTTTGGAATTCTACTCTTTTCACAAAAGGCCAACTGTACGAGCTGTTTGAAGGCCCTGTGGAAAAACGGTCTGAGAAAGCTAGCAATATTTCACTTACTAGGTCTTGTTTGCGGTAGATAGACTCCAACAACTTGATACAATTAGCTGCTTCTGCTGGCAGCCTGGCCATGTGTGCCACTGTCAATTCACCATATGCCAGAAAGACTAATTCTGCTTAAAATAAAGATGTATTTGTCACTCTAGGAGGTTTATAGGTCAAGCTCTGGGACTCTGCAAGAACCTTGCAAGAGTGCAAGACTAAAAGAAAGGATAAACCCCCAAAAATGTTAAATTAAAAGTTATATTTTCATCTTCTCAAAAAGGTGTAAAAACTGGTCTGATAGGCATCATACTGAAAATGTGTGTATAACAAAACACACATGAAGATTGCACAAAGCTGTTGCAATTAATTCCAGGACCAAAAGGGGGAGACCAACCTCTTTCATTGAAACGAATAAAACTCTGGCATCTGTGGGGACAAAATCCTCTCTTTTCTCTAACTATGAGAACTGAATTGTTTAAATTCATATGGAGGTAAAGGAAACATTAGTGGACTTGGACTCTGCTGTAGGTCATGCAGTAGCGTGTTATACTCTTCATGACATCTTATGCCATGGGCTTTGTCAAAAATTTAGAAATGTTAAAGGTCTTGCAAGAGACGGCAACACGAAAAGGGATTTTACTTTGCCCTTTTTATGTCCTGCTTCCTCAGTTATCTTCACATTCGGCACCAGAATGAGAAGCAGCAAGAGAGAAGCACGGAATTTATCTGCTGTTGTTGCTTGGCTACAACATCTAAAGGAGCTTTTCTGTTTTTTCTTTCCTCCATGTCTTCATTTCATCTTTATCTCTCTGTCTGTCTGTCTCATTCCATTACACAGAAAGTCATTCTTTAAGACAGAGCCTGTCAAAAAGCGCACCTTGTCACTGTCATGGCATTTGTTATGCAAGCAATAATGCACAGCAGGGAGCACATTATCAGGATGTAGCTGCATACCTCTGGCTTAGTGTGAGGTGTGTGGTAATGCAATGATAATGTAGCCTCAGGGTGTGTTGTTGTGCTAATTTGCTTACAAATGCCTTAAATGTACCAACAGCAAACAACATTCAACATTCCACATTAAACAGTTCCAGCAGAAGCACTGACTAATAGTACAGTTTATGCTGACATCATTAGCACCAAATCACCAGGCTTACATTACACAATGAATATAAAAAGGATTTACATAACTAGATTATCGTTGCAGAATGGAGCAATGGCACTGCTGTGTAGAAAGTTAGCTAGCTTGCTGGTATTACTATAACACAACTCATTTTTCAATTTTTCAAAGTAATCAGATAATCACATAACGGATAGTCACATGCAAAAGTCTGAACAGCTCCAGTCAAATTACATGTTTTTTTGAAATTGTAAGTGAAAATAAGTACACCTTTACAGAGATAAATATAGCAGGTTTCTGTGGATTTTTGGGTACAATATTGCAACTGAAAACATATAAAATATAAAATATACAGCATAAAATGTACCATATCTGTACGAAGGTCACATTTTATACATAGGCAAAATCCGACATGGCTCCTTACTCCTGACTTATTGCACAATGTGGGAATTAAAATAGAGGCTACTCAAAGAGGGACTGTGTATTTAGCCATGTCAAATTTTATAACTTACATAGTGCATTATATATGTTTTAGGAAGCCATTTTAGATTCAGCCATATTGTCTCGGAAATCCTCAATTTTTCCATTGGACCTGAGAACTCATTACATGAATGTATGTAATTTCATTGTTTTTTTACATTAACCTCCATTGCAGGTTATGAATGTTTTTTCTATCTCTGGTAAAGTTTCCAGTATGTTAAATTCAACACTAAACAGTAATTGTGCAAAACAGTGACATGTGCAAAAGTGTGTTCTCTGTAAAGGATGTGCACTTACCTTCTCTTAAAATATCAGTAAAAACAATACATGACGAGGGCCACCCAAACTTTTGCACATGAATGTAGTTACACGATTATAATTATGTAATTCTATCACAACTGTGGTTAACTAGCATTCCAGTGTTAGCAAGTCTTAGCTAACTTAGCATGTTATGTTTGCGGTAGCCATGGACTCATGATTTCCTGATTCCTAGTTCATTTATAAATAATATAGTGAACTTATTTTAGTAGAAAACTAGCACTTTAGAATAATCATCATATTAAGCAAAGTAAACAGCAGCCCCCAGCTTTTTTTACACATATGCTTGCAAAACCCACATTCTTAAGTATGCATTCTGATCTAAGTGTTTTTTCTCCTTGGCATGTCTCCTAGCATATAATAAGGTCCTGCAAGAACACGCTGGCAATGTTATTTTTTATTTTAAAAAAGCAACAGAAGTATAGTCACTGATGAAAATCTTTTTGAGGATTTAAATTAAAAAAGGAAGGCTAATTTGTCATCTGATCAGCAGACTGATCTACAATCTACAAACCTGTTGAACGACAATGATTAAACATTTTCTTTGATATCTGCATGTGAATACTATGTGGACCAAAATGAATATGTTGTATGTGTTGTTAGCATAAAGCACATCTTTCAGCTAGCAAAATACTATCATAAAGTGTAGCCAAGTCCTTTAAGCCATAAATAACTAAGATGGCTTCATAACCTTCTTGTTCAAGCCAATAGTAATGGTGATGTTATTGGTGCACTGCATAGCAGGAAAGCCTGGTGGTAAGACACTTGGGTCTGGACATTGTCCCCAACAGGGCTATCATTTTGGTCTGTAGGAGTCTTTTTCATTTAAATGCTTCAGCTTCACATTAGTTTTGTTGTTGAATGGCACTCAGTTGTGTTTTCAGCAGTTCTCTCTCTTAAAAAACAAAAACATCCCAGTAATACAATGATTTGACTGCCATTTGCAAGCGCACACCAATGTAAGATGAAATCCTGCCTAACACCTGCCAAATTCAGGTAAATTACATAACCTCTCAGCATTTAGCCTGATATATACCTGGTAATCTGATAAAGCACTCAAAATGAGCTGGAGACTTCCCACTGTTTAGCATTGGAAAAGAAAAGGTCACTGAGGATACCCACATCCAAAACCATCCACCTGAGCATAAAAAATGTCAGGACTGGAGAGGATAATATGAGAAAATAGAATTCAACATGCAAATGAAAGCAACAAATGAATTATAGAGATGCCCTCATAGTGCCTCCCATAGTCTTCATGCTTCCAGAACAGTTCCTGACCACAGCAATTGTACAATGCAGTAATGTTTCTGCATTAAAACATAACTATCTGTTCATTAACATTAAGGCTGGCCCAAATAATTCAAATACTCAAAGTTTAATCACTACACTAATGATCGGAGCTCTTTTGGTTCAGTAATTTCGCCAGCTGTCATGAAATTTTGACACGGTGTAAATGGCAGCTGACATTTTCCTTTTTAAATGTACAAATCAGATGTACATTAAAAGTCAAAATAATTTTTCTTCCTCCTGTAAAGATGGTGATGATATGCACATAAACCAGTATATACACTAACACAGTAATTATACACAAAACACATATACGCCAATCAACAGCAGGTCTTCTGGAGTGTTTCAGTTATGCAGTAGTTAGTACCTTCCAAAAGTGGTCAGAGGAAGGAAAAAAGGCTCCATGCACTGTGTGATAATGGGCTAGTATATTATGGAGGCATGACAAGTTTGCTGAAACATCTCTAATATGTAAGTACACTGATCAAGTACTGTCAGACTGATTGTCCAGCAGCTGCGTTCTTTCTCCTACAGTTTACAGCATGTTTTTAACTTCACAGCACAAACTGCAGATCTGTTTATTGAAACATAATGCTTTAATGTAGATCTTGCAATCACAAGCTTTAATGTAGATCCATACGCTACTGTTACCTCAATCACACACACACAGCATGCACAAAAACACAACAATGCCATATACAATATATACATATATATATATATATAATAATGTACTTATTTTGACAAAAATATTATAACTATGACCAATAATTTCTCCTTAGTTTGAAGGGTGATTTTTCTCTGTAAAGCTTTTTCAATCTTAAATACATTACAAAACTAGGACTCATGAGTGGAGCTTTTTACAGGTGAACTCCTTCACCTCTTTGAAATCTTGATAATTTGTTGATTCTTGTATGTTGAAGCAGAGGACACACTAACTTGCAGTGATGTGGCCTCCAGGACTGGAAGTCCACTGAAGGACACAGTATCAACGTCTTGAAGATCTGCTCAAGAAATACAGTCTAATCTGCCTAGGGGCTGCTTATTTGCCCAGTTTGTGTGTGTGTGTGTGTGTGTGTGTAATGTTGTGCTCTTGGCTGCACAGATTAAATCAACTTCGACTCAGATGCCCCACTTCCTCCTTACTGAGGCTGGAGCAGCCAGCAGTAGTCGATGACCTCAGCACCTAAAGAGCATGACCTGTGCCCTTTGTAACCAATTTACTCCTTATGCCTTCATATGAATTCCTAGACCACAGATATCTTCCCAACACTCAGATCTCAAAATCCCCCAACGACCTTCAGCAATATCAGCAAACACACTAAGCACACAGGGCCAGATGTACTAAGCCTTCAGCACCAGGTTAGATAGGCCACAGATAGGACACATGCTTTTCTACTAGTTAGTAAGCTGACATTTTTCATTGTGATCACACACCATCACACATACCCACATAGTTTTCTCTACAATAAGTGTGTTGCCAGTAAAAAGAAAACAGTATATTTCATGTGCTCCATTAATGCTGTAGGCCCATTTGCAGCACCTGATCTAATGTATCAACAGACTGATTAGCTGAAGCACTGTTTACATCTCATCCTACCCACCAGCCCAACAACTCCATCCAGCTTGGCTTATCGGTCATCACTCCCACCAGTGCTGCAAAGAGTCTTGGAGTGAACATTGATGACCAGCCGACCTTCAAGAACCACACTGCACCAATCTCACGGTCATGTAGATTTACGCTCTAAAACATCCGCAAGCCATACCTTCCAGAATATGCCACTCTTTGCTGGCCGGTCTACCTGCAGCCACAATCAAGCCACTGCTGAGGATTCAGAACAGCCGAAACGTGCTCATGTGATGCCGCTACTTTGCTCCCTGCATTGACTTCCCATCTTGGCAAAAATCTAATTTAAGTCCTTGATGCTCGCCTACAGGATCATCTATGGATCAGCTCCCAGCTACAAGGAAACACTGATCCAGGCCTACACACCCATCAGATCACTCAGATCAGCGAGGGAACAGCACTTGGAGATTCCATCCACATGTGGGATCAAACACCACTTCAGACTCTTCTACTTTATTATTCCTCAATGGTTAAATGAGCTGCACAGCTATACTGGATCTGCAGAGTCTTTCTCCACATTCAAGAAGCATCTCAAGACTCCACTGTTCCACACCCATCTCAGCACATAAGCCTATAGGTCACGCACAAACTATTGCTACCTGATAACTGCCTAGAGAAGATCTTCACTTAGTTCTTATTGTAGCACTTGTCATCTGTATTTAACTGTAACTAAGAGAAATGCGTTGGACTATTTGTAGCACTCACTTCAGTGTTGCCCTGTGCAGATCTAATGCTTGATTGTTCCTGTGTCTTGGAAGTCGCTTTGGATAAAAGCGTCAGCAAAATGAGTAAATGTAAAAATGTAAATATGAAGCAGCAACAGAACTATAAAAGATTCATGTTTATTAATATATTTGTATTTATTCTATTGTTACCGTTTGAACAAATGCTTAATGCTATGCTAGGGAGTTTTTCCTTGCCTCTGTCGCCCTTGGCTTGCTCCTTACAACAAGTCAATAAGATAAAACGTCTAAATAGTAAAAACACACAATTTAATAGTCAACAGAGAACCAGGAGAATTGTTCCTCCACTATCAGCCCTAACACCTGTTTACCCTTTTTTCATGCTTTAAAAAAAATAAATTTGGTTTAATTTAGGCTTTTTCCTGTATTGCTGTCCTGAAGTGCTTTGTAGATTAAAACAAATACCCAAACCATAAAACCTGATGAGTTTGTTCAACCCAAACTGTTTGAAGAAACTGATTACATTAAATCATTTAAGTTTATAAACATAAACCATTTATATTTTAATATCTAATTTAATTAAGTACAAGTAACACAGATTGATAAAGTTAAGAGTATTAAATCATTTTGGCTATTTGAGAGATATTAATTGTTTTTCACTAATATGCTTCAATTTTTCTTAACTTATTTAAAAATATTTTATTAAATGTATCTGAATTTATTTTCCATAATTAAATTTTTTTACTTAAAACTTCCAATTAAGTTTTCTTCTTTTAAGATATTACATTCTAGCTGTGAAAACTAACTAGCTAATCATTTCATTTATGGAAAGCGATTGCTTAAACCATTTAAATGTTATTAACACAATGTACATCTGTCTGAAACAACACTAAAATCTATTGATTTATCACTACAAAAATTCAATTCTGAGTTTAGTTAATTCATGAGAATGAGTGATCTCAATTTGCTATTGAGCTATAAGTTAACTTACTTCTTTCATTAGGATATGCTGTTAGGTTTTACAGTGCAGTTAATACCAGTTTGTGAAAGTGAGAGTGAGTGAAGTAAAGGGAGTAATGGGATAATACCTGTGAACAAATGAGATTCCCTGCAGCGGGTCAACCAACTACCTTAGCTAACGTAATAGCATAATTTAGTATTTATCTTTTTTTAAAATCATATGTGTATGCCTAATAATGTTAATATATATTAGTGTATATCGTTCATGAATGTTCATGAATTAAATAAATAATTTTTTTGAATTGCCTACTGCCTCCTGCTAAAACACAACACTGATGGAACACAGTGGATTTTTTTATTGTAATTTTTGAAGTTTTGGCTTTTTTTTAAATATGACTTGTTATGTAGGGTAGAAATACAAGTTACAATGTGTGCAAAAAGAACATTTACAACCTTTATCTCTTCATCAATGAACTTGAATTTTCCCTTTTCTCCCAAATTCTAAACCATGCCTTCTAAACCATGTGCTTTACACTTCGCATACAGTGCAGTTTTTGAATAATTATGGCCTTTTTAAACTGAATTTTACTTTGTAGCACACTGTCAGCACATTTTGTGGCCACATCACTACAGGTCACACACCCACCAGGTCACTCAGATCAGCGAGTGAACTTTGATTGGAGATTCCATCCCCTCATGGAATCAAGCACCACTCCAGACTCTTCACCTTCGTAGTTCCTCAATGGTGGAATGAGCTGCCCAGGGATACAAGGTCAGCCGAGTCTCTCTCAAC
>JBBPDA010150447.1:0-19772 GCA_037974385.1 Arnoldichthys spilopterus | reverse complement strand
GTGCCCAGGCCGGGACTCGAACCTGCGACCTTCAGGTCCCAAAGGCAGTGTCCTAACCACTAGGCCACCACTGCCCTTCTTATTGAATACTGTCGAACATCACAGACAAAATTTTATATATGTTTGTCAGAACATAAAACCCATTGATTTAAAACAAACTTGTAATAGAAACCACCTGGCAGATGCTGAAATATGTTTGTTTATTCAATCAACAGGTTTTCTGTTCCTGAGAACAGAAATGCTCTCCAATAGGCTTTTAAACAATAACAGCATTGCATTTCTGCGAGTCTGTTTTTTTGAAAAAATATATATTTGTGTTTTTTTGCCAGTTGCCATTGTGGGTCCAAATAATATCTTTAATAATCCCTGCTTTGATGTGCATATTAGTCTAGTACAGTAATATCCAGCGCTGAACAATTTGTATAACATTTAAATTAAAAAAGATATTTTAACCAGTATTTTAATTACAATTTAAATGTGATTATTTTCTTGGATGTTTGTTTTCACCATAAAAGTCTATTTCACCAAAAAAATCTATTTTTTCCAGACTTGAGGCTTGAGTACAAAATGTAACATGCAAAACTGACAGTTCACAAGCACATCGATTTAATATTTATTAACCTGCCCCAATTAAAATGTGTAAATACTGGATTTCTTTAATATTAAATTTGACTTAAAATAATTAATTGTTCAGCCTTAATGATAATAATGGCCAAAAGAAGAATGTGAATAGTTATATTTGAGCCAAGCAAGCACAATAGTATTTGTTCGGAGGAGCAGTAAATAAAGAATAATCTGGTTCCCAATATTCTTTATCAAGATGCAGATGTTTAAAATAATGATGACCGCGCCATTCCAAATTAATGGAATCATATACAATCATAAGGCTTTAAGACCCTCTGAACACAAATAAAGGTCAGAAATGCATGTCTCTTGTTCTAAACGTATGTATGAGTGCAGCTTACCAATGACAGAAAAGAAGAGGGTTACAGCTCCCTCAATGATTTCTAGGCGATGCTGTATGGCCCGTGTGGCGATCCTCCCTGCACCAGCACTTTTGTTCCTGCGGGTGGTGTACCACAGGGAGTACTTCACTGCCCACCACAAACCAGCAATCAGAAAGAAACTGCCAGGTAGAGCATGACCTTTGAAATTTCCCATGGTTTCCTGCAGGCTCTGAAACACAAATGGAAAATGTTTGAGATATATCGTACTCCTTCGCGACCAGTCATCAGTTTATCTCTTCTGCACTCACTACTGAAGAAAGTCCAGACTGGCAAGAAAATGGAGAATGTGACACATGATATAATACTAACTGACAGAAAACTGACATTCACCACATATTCAAGCAGGAATGATGAAATGACACTTCACAGTGGAAATATACTAAGTACAAAACAGCATCTTCTTCATCATCTCTAACTCTCTTTCTGAAAGTGGAGAAATTGCTTAGTAACAGCCATGCCAAACAATAGTAAGTCAGAGCGGCAATTAGGAGCAGTGGAAAATGAAAGGGTGTGTGTGATTTTAGGGAAGGAAGGCAATCAGATATAATGAGGGGATGTGTGTGTGTGTGTGTGTGTGTGTGTGTGTGTCTGTGTGTGTGTGTGTGGTGAGAAATCACAATTTGAAGTATTTAAACATTTTCCAGCTGTTATACAAAATACACAAAACAGACTGGAACAGCTACAAACTCTGCCATGAAATGTCATGTGAAACCCTGAATAATGAAAACAATGACTTCATGAATTCTCTGAGTGTGAGATATGCATTTACACTGACTCAACAACTCCACACCTTCTAATATCACATTACGATAACTGTGCAGCAAAGGCAGGTGGTAGAGCGTTACTTAAAGTATAGCGGAGGTTGCAGGCAACCACTTATCACCATCAAAAGGCACTAGAGTGACTATGAGAAGAACCCGACAGCCTATTATCATCTGTGTTCTGTTGTCAGTATTCATTATCCAGGTTATTCAGCACTGCCCTTCAGAAGTGTAACTACAATGTCAGGAAAAGACAATTACTGGAGTGTAAGATGCCACCCCTCATCAGAAAGATGACAAAATTCTCCACGTTGTAAAACTGCCAGTAACTTTTCAATCCCCATTGGATCAGTGATGATATTTTGTATTATTTATTATTTATATATTTGTACCTTGATAAACAAAAACGGACCTGTACAGAACCTTTTTTCTGACATTCGACGTTAAAAGTTAAAAGACATCATTCTTGTTTTAGGAGTTACTGATTCATATATTTTATTCATATTAATATATTTGCATTACAAGAAGTTACAGTTTCATACTGTAAAAGCAACTTTTTTTTCTGCTGACTGCTGAGTTCAGTGTGCAATCACCCACTTTGCTGCAGTAATATAGCACCATCGTGATGCATGTAACAACCAGGCTAAAGTACGGCCTCCACAAGGTGGGGTTAGCTGTAAGATATTTTTACAACTAAATCTACTAAACAATAATTTTTTGGAAGTTGTCATGCATCGATTTATCATAAAATTACTTTAAATAATATAGTATCAAATATTTTCTTGTGTTGATATTTCTGTCATACTTAAAAAATAAATTTGTTTAAAAAAGTTTAATAATATTTGTCTGCATACATTTTAAAGATGGGAACCCTCTCAGGAACACACACGGTGCCTCAGGTAGACCCCAGAAGCCCTTTCCTGATTCAGGCCTGCCCCTCCAGGATGTATTGCCATCGTCATGGAGACAGAGGATACTTGAGTGGCTCTTCAATAGAGAGCAGGCGAGCATTCTGATTGGCTGATTCTGCTGTGTTTATTTATAACAGCAGGGCAATAAATATGCAAAGCATCTTTCAGCCAACAGCAAGAACAGTACATCAAAACTGGAGTACATGAATAAGCAGTTTGTAATCAGTTTGACAATGAAGTAAAATTGTTAAAGCTTATCTCAGCTCATATTTCCAGCTCAATTTCTCTAGGCCGCAAATTATATCACGTCCACTATTTATTGACTCTGCTGCTCAGGTCACATTTTGGGAAAACACTGAGAAAAAGTAGAAAATGCACAGTTTTCTTAATTGAATAACATGATTAGGTACAACAGAGTTTAAGCAAATAAAAGCAACATTATCAGTTTGGGCACAGTAATATAGCTAATGGCATGAGCTGATGACCATCTTTTCTCCACTCTTCAGGAGGCTTTCATACTGTGCACTTTACATAAAGTTTCATTAAGGCTTCAAGCTCTAAACAAAATTCACCAGCTTTAATCTCTTAATTAAACCCACTACTTAGTCAGAAAAAAGTTATGGGTCAAATTTAGAGTCATTTAAGAAAGCAGGATGAGTTGCGATCAGAAGTGCACGTTTCAGGTCCAGAAAGTAAAAATCCACTCAGGGATTTTGTTCCAACTGTCTGGATGCCACCAATGCAGCGCCGAAGTAGCGGCGGTATCTAAACAGTTTGAACAAAATCCTGAAGGGGATTTTTACTTTCTGGACCTGAAACGTCCCACCTTTAATTATGAGGGAGGCAAAATAACGAAAGAGTGACATTATAATGACTTACCGACCTGACCGGCGAAGAAAAGGAGCAAACCTGAGGCTTCTGCTTCCCAAATAATCCGAGCCAGACGTCGCAGTGCTCCCTCGTCTTTCCTCACATGTTTACAAATTAAAACTACAAAACAGTAACAGGTTTCACGATGAACTGCCTTTTACTGGTTACCATCACCTCAGTAAAGCATTGAGTCATCAGCTCGGCACTACTCACTTTTTCCAGCTGTTTCTCAGCTTTCCAAGAGTCTCCTTTTTGTGTATTTTAAAGGACACTCCTACTCTCGTTAGGGATTGGTGGAAGGCCAAGAGTTAGCGTTTTTCATCTTCACTCTGATTGGCTAAAAACTCCCTCAATCACAGAGAGGCTCTGAATTCCACGTGTGCAGTTTCCCTGCGGAGTCGAGAGCGTGTAAATACAGCACTGCTCCTCACCCGTTTTCCAAATAGTCCCAACCTAATGCGCTACGATTGGCTAATACGACACCGCTTTCCTTGCTGGGATTGGCTAGTAAAGCCTAGTAGGCGGGAATTGTCGGAATGGGGAGGGATACAGCCGCCAGACAGCCTGTCCTGTCCAGGAAACCGCTACTTTTAGATTTTGGGAAATCCTAAAGTGCGCTTATTTATTGCATTTATTGTTTGCTGTTGATGTTCATGTCCATGTTTTAGGTTAATTTACACTTGAAATATACATATATGTGAAATATAGCCCACCTTACTACTTATCTGTCATGTGAAAAAGTTGGCAAAACTATAATAATGTACATTTAATCATGCGAAATACATGCGACACATTTTACTTAGATATTTCTTTCGATCAGCGTGCAGACTAAGGCTCTGATTTATTTGTGTTTGCGAGAAGGCTGAGTTTAAGCATTTGTTTTTCCTTTGTGTCTGTGGTGAGAGGGTGGGGTCAGGAACGTGCGCTTTGTCTACGTGCTTAAACTCACGGGCGGTGCTCACGAGACGAGAGGAAGGCGCTGAATAAGATGAAGAGCGAAACGAGAACACGTGTCTTCAGTGTTTCACTGAGTGGCACTGGGCTGTTACACCCCTGCATCAGTCAAACATTCCTACACCAATCTCACTCAACCTACATCCACTCACTGGTGAATCACCTACAGCCCATCTACAATAGACTTAATCTGTGTCCAGTGTTAGAATTTAAGGGAGAAACCTTAGTCCTTATTATCCTAGGTGTTGTCTGGCAAATCAAAGGTCATATATGTGCAGACAGAATACTAAAACATGGTTAAAGGTGGACAGTGGTCTAGTTGTTAGGGTCTTGCCCATGTGATCAGAGGGTTGCAGATTAAAGTCCTTGCCCAGGTGCCACTGAAGCACCCTTGAACAAGTTGCCATCGTGTTACACTGCTCCCCAGGTGTTGTTGACAGCAGCACGTGTGGATAGGTTAAATGCAAAGACCACGTTTTGTTGTAGTTCACTCTGTGTGATGGGCTTTGTTAACAATGACAAAAGTCAATTCTACATTTTACATAAAGACAACTCGTCAGACTTTTATAAGTGATGGAATCACAGTGAAGCATGTAACACTTAAAGTGTGTAACACTCAACTCACAGTTTGGAAAGAAAACATCTAGAACGCAGGATCTCCCCCTGAGATGCAGAGGACTGTAACATCTGGAATAAAGTGTTCTTCTTCAAGCAAATATCCTCAAGAAGTTGTCGAAAATCAAAAGAACAATGTAACACCAGAACCCCACATTTTTCTTTTTCACCACCCCTGATTCACAACCAGGAAAAAAATCCCACAAAAAGTAGTAAAATTCAAGAAAAATAAAATGGATAAGAACTGCACTTTTTCTTTTACCACATTGAAAATTGTTTTGAGTTTTGAGGCTGGCTGAATGCATTTTGTCCACAAATCTCTCCATCAGAACAGTCTCAAGAAGGGAGCTGGCCCACCATTGCCAGACCCTGGAATGTGGTGGTTGCCAACTCAGGGCCAACATTTTTTTTTGCTGTGGTGAGACTGGCCCATAGGATGCACCTCAATTGTAGAGACAAATATAAGGATAAGTTGTGGTTAAATAGAAGCAGGAGTGGCGATAAAGAGATCCTAATCGAGTATGCTGCTTAAAGTAAAAGATCTCTGCTGCTGAAAATTAACTACATCTGGAGATTTCCACTAGGCATAAATAGGCGAAGGTGGTGTAATGGCCAGGGAGTTGCCCCTGTGACCTGAGTACAAATACCACTGAGGTACCATGGGCAGGGTACTGTCCCCAAGCACTGCTCCCCGGGTGCTGCCCAATGCTCCTACATGGATGGGTTAACTGCAGAGGTCACATTTTGTTTTGGTGCACTGTATGCTGTGCCATGGAGTGTTCACAATGACAAATAATCACTTGCTCAGTCAATGATCCCAGATCAAAAGTGTTCAAGGTTTATGGCCTTAACAGATTGTAGTAGACAGATCTGTGACTTGTTATCTGTGATTATTAATAAATAAGACCTCAGAACAGATTTAAAATTGTATGCCACCAGGAAAACGTTTATTGTAAACTGTGAAGAAAAATCACATCACTTTGCTGAAAGCATAAACTGACTACTCATTTGCCATCACAAAGTTCAGCGCTACTTTAAGACATAAAGAGACTAAAAGAGACCAGAGATCAAAAAATAAAATTAAGACGAAAAGTTGAGTTTAGAGGAGAAAAAATGGCCTCATGTTTTTGTTAAAAAAATCTTTGGACAAAGTAAGGCAGGAAAAAGAGGATGGGTAAAGCAGGAATGAAGCGCTAAGAAGACAATAAGACTAAGGTGAAGAGATCTGGATGGCCAAGTACAGAAGTGCACACATTCATACTAAGCAGAAAACAACCTTATCTCAGGCATCCACTGCACACACCAGTGCAAGCACACAATAATCTAAATCTCACCGTACGCGTCCACATCAGCACCCACACATTCAGATTTGACGGCAAACACAAAAGTTCTCTACATACACAGCCAAGAACTTGTTCCCAAAACATGTGCATGCATGCAATAGGTAGGATTTTCCACAGCATTAAGGTTAGATAGCCTCAGGCATGACTACACTGACACAAAAAGGGGGACATGTCTGACAGCTTGAAAGCCACATCATGGAGGGCCAGTCAAGGCCATGCAGATGGCCTAGGCCTCAAATACTGATGACCAAACATTGACTCATGTTGTTAGATAAAGGACAGAAGCATGGTATTAAAATGCATAATAAGGCATAACATTATGGGACAGGAGCTGTCTTAAAGAGACATGCTAGCCACCTTACCCACTGATCTAGCATATGTAAGAGAACCTTCACTCCAGGACTCTCTATACTGTTCCAGATTGGTATGTACTGACTTTAACTCTGCCCTATGATTACCTGCATTTATGTGAGGATCGTTCTATAATCGTTGCCTAAATAAACTCACTTTAAAAATCATACACCTTATTAGAAGCACATACCCTGTCGCTCCACCTTACTGGAGTATAGAAAAAGACGGTAGCTCATCTGCTGTAGTCTGCTTGTGTTTAGGTCAGATGTGCCCAAATGTTTTGTTTGAAGGGCCAAATTGTAATGTCTGTGGTGGGCTGAGGGCCAAAAAGGTAAAACAACACACAGATTGTGAGGTCGTGGAATCCGGATCTGAAGCCGAGGGATCAGGAGTAAAGAGTTCCAGACCTAGGAGTCTAGGCCAGAGTGCAGGCCAGCTGCTCGCTGCCTAGATCAGCCTCACTGTTTTGTATCCTGCACAATGTTCTAAACATTTTCCTTGCTGTGTTTTGCTTTCCTGTTTTATTTTTTATTTTTACTTTTTACTTTTGCTTGCTTTTGTGCTTTTTAATTTGGATTCTTGAATTAAGCTTTGGTCGCTGCACTTAAGCCTCTGCCTGATTCCTTACACAAATTAATAAGCCATGTAGGTGAGTTAAAAATATATTTTACATGTGAATGAAATATATAAAATATGAAAAAAGTAATAATTTCAATATGTTGAAATGAATAAAGTATATATTGTATAAACAAATGCTTCTTCTATAACTGACTGGGTGTGGGGTTAGTGTAACTTTCTGGCAGGCTAAATTTAATGTACTGCTCTAGCCCTTCATAATCAGTGGGTTTCTGAACACAGAGCCACTCTTAGCTGGAGCTACTGGGTTGTGTAACACTCAGTAATGCTCTGTAAAAACCCCAGATAGTACATCTTACATCTACAAAGTTAAACATATAAACGTATAAGCGCAACACACTTTGCCAAACCTCGACAATGCCAGTATCACAGCAGTGCTGAGAATGGCCCACCACTCCTGTTATATCTGCTCAGCACTGGGCCTGTGGTCTGAAATGGACTAGCGATGAGGTGGGTGGCTGATGAAATGTTTGATTAACTACAGTCTGTAACTTCACAAATTACTCTTTATAATGGATCTACAAGGTATGTGGACCACTGAGCGAAGGTACAAGATGTTTCTAATAAAGTGATCAGTGAGTGACAGTTTCTGTTTTCTTCACAAAGTCTTGAGTTCCTTAGCATTGCTAATCCGTGTTTATTGTTCTATTTTGTGGTTTTCTTGTTTTCCTGTTTTATAGCATTCAGAACTCAGTGGCCTCTCTGGTTCTCACATTTGGAACCACTTTTTCTTATGTCCCAGTTTTCTTATAAATTTTAGCTTCTATTTTTTTAAATGTATTTTATTAACAAAGCTTTGAAGCCAGTGAAAAATAATAGTATGAATCATTTTTATGTACCATGCATGCATGTAAGAATCAGCTAAGATTATAAACTAATAGGTAAAAATGACCTTCTCCCATTGCGATTAGAAGTCTGGGCAGCCATTGATTTCTGCTATGGTTGTTAGATGTCCAGTAGCCAGCAGCTAATTTCCAGCATGTGCATGCTGATTTAATCTAATTTCTGTACTGACCTCTTACGTCTGACCTGTAAACTCAGGATATGACCAACGTCACAGTTACCAGAATCAAACACCTTAGGTCGGTCACTGTGACAGGACGGCATGTTAACGCATCTGACCTTTGCATGGACAATAAGAAAGCAACTCTGTAGACAGAAATAACTCGGAATTAAAGAACAGAAAATATAATTGTCAGAATATCAGGAGACGATACATAAAAAAAGTTTATGCATTCTGAAGTACAGCAGATAAATTGCAAGTGATCGAAGGGCGAATGGGACTCATAGCCCTCACAATTACAATGAAGAATACAGACTTTAAGTATCTTCTCTGTTCAGTAACACATAGACAGTTTATACACAGGAATATCAAATATCTACATTAACATGTTCCAAACAACACGGTTGTTACTGAGGCAGTTCTTTGCCAGTAAACTGTTTTTATGCAAGACAAAAAATTCTTATTGGTCCATCAAGTGTTAGATTACTTGACCCTGCAGAGAAAAAGATCAAGGAAATCGGGTCAAAATAAGGAAATTGAGAAACTGAATGTACTTGATTCAGATGTGTACATCATTTCCATCCATTCCCTTATCCTAACCAGGGTCACCAGAAGGTGGGAGAGTACTGGTTCCTATCTCAGTGCACATAGACTGAAAGGCAGAGAAACACCATGGACAGATCACCCATTCACACACAGTCACTGCTAGGGGGAATTTTACATCTCCAATCCACTTAAAGTACATGTCTTTGAAATTTGGAAAGAAACTGGAGCTGAAAACCCACATAAACATGGGTAGAACATGTAAACTTTACACAGACAAGAACCAAAACTTCTTGCTATGCTAACATTTGCGCCACACAAATAAAATATGTTACATCACCACAATTACTGCACAAGGTAAGAGAACTGAGAAGTAGGTTACGTTTATGTAATATATTTTACTCCTGTGGAAATGATGTGCATTTGAATCATTCCATTACATTTGGACTGTACTGAACAGAGCATTGTGCTTTTTTTACTGAATGTGGTGTGTACATATATGTTTTGTTGTATTGACAGTCTTCAGATGGAGGTGCATCAACGTTGTCTACGTAGGGACAGTTGGCGACGGGGTATGCGGTATTCTTCCTGTCCTGCACAGAATGGCACCTCCTTCCTGCGCTCGCACACACCAGTGGAACTCCCGCTGCGTGGACGGCCACCAGGATCTGATCTCCTCGCCTTCTCAATTCAGAGACAAAAGATCTAGTGACACTGGTGGACTGTATAGCCTATGGAATAACACTACAGGCCAAAAGTCTTTTTTTTGCAAAAAAATAAGCATGAAAAGTGTAACTTTACCTCATTGTCAAAGAATAAAGGAATTTGACCTAAAAGTGCACAACTAACTCATAATTCATTTTGCCTGGTGATTCACCTGCAGTTTTATTGCAGTTCTACTCATATCCACCTGATTCTCACATTCACTTGCATTTGAAAGCTTGATTAACTATCCCAGATGTGTTCAATTAGGAGATAATTACACTAATTAATTTATAATGACAAAATAAATTGGAAATAATTCAAAACTGGTGAAAAATGTAAAAGAAGGCTTTCCCCTGATAATACTGTAGAGCAAGACTGCTCTACAAAGTAATGGAATATGTTGGAAAAGCGTCCATGGTTAAACTAGATGTCTGTAAACATGTTTTCCTGTGCAGGTTAAGGGCAATTTGAGTTAATTGTAAAAAATCTTTTAGCCTGTAGTGTATATGTATGTTGCAGTAAGCTATTATTGATGAAATTCTTTTTAGATTTATGCCCATGCAACTATAAGATATGTATTTAAGATGCAGGACTGCTTTGCCGTGTGACATTATTCTGGTGGGAAAAATCAGAACACACCCAAGGCCATTCACGCAGCATGCAGCATGCATCGAAAAAATGTGTATATCTGACGGTCTGGTAGACACAGGTGATACATACCATGGCTACTTAATGCATGCAATAGCCTTTAATCTGTAAATAAAAAAACCTTGAAATGCTTTGACATGCCAGGTAAATGCATTCGCTTAGCCCTTACTTCTTTGAGGAATCGGTGAGAGCAGTGGAGTTCATGGGCTCCTCCTACTCCCCCTCCTCCTTTGCACAGTTCTTCATGGCAGATCAAGCACACACTATCTGCATCACTCTGAAACAGAACAGTATCAGTGGGCTCATATTGGAAAAACCTGCAAAGACTTGGACTTTTGTATGGTTTAGAATTACTTTTTGTTGAATTAAAAACACATCTAGGCTAGCCTGTAAGCCTGTAAATCACTGCTTGGCATTTGGGTTGCCAACCTCAAAGACTGGTCTTGAGACAAAAGAGCCCCACTTCCTCAATAAATAATGAAAATAAATAAATAAATAAACAAACAAAATATATAAAATTATTTATTATTTATTTATTACTTTTTAAATTACTTTTTAAATTTAATTTGCAAGTACAACTTTAACACAGTATGGTATCAATAAAAACTTTTTGCAGCACTGAGGACTAATTTTGACCCATTCATCTTTGAAAATCAGCTCAACAGGGTTCCTCAAATGCAAAAAGCAAAATAAACTTTTAATGAGGTTCAAGTTGGGAGATTTATAGGCAATGCAAGAACCTCTGCCACTTTTACAAACCAGTTTGGAGAGAAGCAGCCGCATATCGTGATGCTCCCACCTCTGTATTTTATTGTTTTTATGCTAATCTGGGGATCATATGATCACATCAGTCTTTCTTTATCCTAACATCCTAACAGCTGGATTGTTGACAATGAGAAAAAGTTTTGTTTTATCTCCCCAGAGTGCATAAAGTTGTTTTGTCAAAATGCTGCTGTGCAAATTGTTAATATAAATCTTGGTCTTGCATCATCCTCTTTTCAAGAGACTTCTGGCTTCTCTCTTACCTTCCTCATCATTAGTAAAATCACTTTTTTGCGCATCATTTCAGGCGCAATTTGTTGCTGTTTTATGATAATTGTATTTGCATAGTATTGAACTGCCAGTGATCTGCTGCTTAACATTGTAGTCCCTGAATACTTTAGGAAGCTTCTTCACTTTTACCATGATCACTGTTTGTATCTACACCAGTTGCATTGCAGCAATAAGATGTAGAACATGATTTATTTTTGTTTTTAACTTTTCATAGTATAGTATATTACATTATAATATAATGTTTCAATATTTCCCCCCATCAATTTCATTTTTTTGTGGTTTAAAATATTTATAATATATTTATGAATACATGTTTTTGGTCATGTTTATACATACATGTCATAATTCAAAAACAGACATCAAGGCTCTTCTCAGTTTTAGCACCTAAGTGGTGAACTGAACGTCCCCTAACAGTTAGAACTGTAGATTCCTTCACCGTATTTAAACAATAACTGAAGACTCACCTCTTCGCAGAGCACTTAGGACAATATGTCCCAACATAACTAGCAAACTTTCTTACTACTAACAATATTATAACATCAACTCTGGTAGAATCTTGCTTTGACTAGCAGCTCTTAATGTAAATCTAGGTTTTCTCTGTAAACCATATAACACCCATTTATGTCACTGGATAAGAGCATGCTGTAGATGTAATTATAAATGTAAAGGTGAATATAAAGTCAAAAGATTTGTATAAATTTAAAGTCAAAATATAAATTTTTTCATTGCACTGCAACAGTAAATGTAAGTTTTGGGTTACACTCCTTTTGTGACCATATTTGGTTTGTTTTGTAGCTCAGTGATACAGTTCAGTTTAGAGCCTGAATCAGTGAACGGTTGACACATATGCTCAAAGATTCTGGGTTGAAAGCTGGGGGACAATAGCATGGGATTTTAGAAAGATAAATATTACTGTGAGTAAAGCTCTGGGGATCATCAGACTTTTTTCTATGTACCTTTACTTTTAATGCTGCCAGTTCTGGACATGTATTTGTACCTGTGCAACATCTGAGGATTCTTGAGAAATGAGACCATACAGCAAAATCACAGTATGTTCTGTCACTCTGTCACTCACCAAAGACATGAATTTCTGGTTGCGGAAGCGCAGCCTTCGCTCAAAAGACTCGGCTAGCTCAGGGATGGTGCAGATGCGGCTCTCCTGACCACCTTTCGTCCGGCTGCTCTCATCTGAAGAGACGCGACAAGCATGAGGGTGAGGCTGCACTTCTTTCTCCTCACGAGCCTTTAGGAGGGCGGGGGCAGGAAGCATGGTGGCAGCGTGGAGCTGCTTCTGCTTCATAGCCTCCAGCTGTGACTGAGAGAGAGAGAGAGAGAGAGAGAGAGAGAGAGAGAGAGAGAGAGAGAAAGGAAGACTTAAGAAGGTGTTAAGTTCAAAGTTTTAAAAGTTAACTTATCTTTGAAAAAATATGATGCTTTATATCTTCAGCTCTAACCTCCGCACCTCCATGCCACACTTCAAACATAAATCCTACACTTTTTCTTTTCTTTTTTTTCTTACACCCACTTTTGTGTAGTTATATAAAACAATGCAAATTCATTATTTATATGACTATTTCTCAAACGTTTTTGATTACTTATGATAGCAACTCTAAGATATAGGAGTTTGTCCCTCTTGTTCTTGTGGCTTGTGTACCCTTGTGACATGTGGTTCTGTCCCTGTCATTTTATTGTCATTTGTGTCACTTCTAATGTTCCTGCCTCCTCCTTAGTGTGTTCACCTGTGTGTAGTTTGAAAATTTTGAAGCACATACCAGAACAGTGTTGAAATGTTAGTGCTTTAGAAACTGAAGAGGCCTCAGTGCATCCCATCCCTACCTCTCCATTCCTTACATCTTACAGCTTCAATGTGATTTGGCATAGCGAAACTGTTGGTTGGATGAGTGAGTATATGTAAATGCATTGGTTCATATAACGTCACAAAAACAATGAATTCAAAACAACAGAATTCATATTCATCTTTATGCATGGACTGTATAGGCTGGCATGTTTTAAAACTTCAGTAATGCTTACATACTTAACCAAACTTTTATTCAAAAAGTGAGGCAAATTTTCACTGATGTGGGCTCTTATAAGGAAACAGAGTCATCAGCACTGTTGGCAAAAAAGCACCTCTACAATCATTATTAATCTCTATTAATAGCACAAATCTAGTCAACTACTGCAATACTTGAAGCCACAGACCTCTGGGAGAATGTGCTGATGTCTGAAACCAACAAATCAACAATATTTAGAATTCTTTAATGCCATTGTAGGCACTCTCTGAATAAGAATAAAGAAAAACAATCTGCTAAATCAACTGAACTGTTTATCGTTTACTCTGTCTTTTGGGTTTACAGGTTTGGTAGGGTTTGTTATGGTGTATAACTTAGCTAGTAGAACAGGCATGGACTACAAAGCACTGTTGTTCATCGCTCTGGATAAGAGCATCTGCTAAATGCTGTAAATGTAAATGTAAATGTAAATGTCAAACACATGAAAGAACAAGTACTCTCTTCAACAACTGTCCCACAAAAACATGCAAATAATCTCTTAGTTCATGACGTTGCACAAAGAAAGGCACAGTAGTGTGTGTGCTGTGAGAGAAGACAAATTGCAGTGGGTTAATTGTGTCTGAATGGCTCAGTATAACCTGAGTGAGGCATTTCACTTAGAGCACATTACTGGTGCTCAGCCATATGATGATTATTACACATTCAGCTCATTATCACAGACAGCACTAACTATATATTACAAAAAACATGATGCAAATGACCTTTCTGCATAGAAAAAAAATCTGTTAAAACACCTTGGACAAGGAATGAAATGGGTCTAGGGGCTGCGTTTGTTGACACAAACATTATACTTTGCAAGCTACCCCCTCATCATACTGGAAGAAGTTGAACTACAGTAAAATTACCCTAGAAAGAAATCTAGTTTGTCAAACTAAAGCTACTTTTAAAAGAATTGTTCAAACTACACTGTAAAACAATGTGCGTCATTCAAAATTATAACAAAATACTACATATATATATATATATAACAGGGCCACAAGCATCAAAATGCCACTCAAATCGAGTTTATTGCAAAAAGTAACTAAAAACTAAAACAGTGCTCAGTTGTAAAATTTAAACATTATCAGTCATTCTCTTTCTGCTGCAGGGAGTAAGCTAGGAGGGTGTTCATTGCTTAGTGGTCAGTGACAAATTGCATTGGGAAGTTTACGGCAGTCAGATTCAGAACAAAAGCAAATAAGGGGCCAAAGGGGAACCCAATTACTGAAAGGAATCAATGATAAAATAAAAATGACAGACATTCCTTTCCTTTCATGTCTGAAGCTTCAGTAGTTTACTACACAAAAAAATGTAATTTAACTATTAGAATTACTATGCAAAAATAAATGTAGTTGAACTACTAGCAAACTACTGCACAATGTAGTTTAACTACTAGTTCAATTACGTGGAGTTCACCACTCTCCGACACTGTATTTGTTAACACCACTGACGTGAAAGTGAAAGTTACTATTTTGTCATTGTAGCACCACAACAAAATGTGTTCTCTGCATTTAACCCATCACCTGTGCACATGTGGAGCAGCAGGCAGCTATCACCAGCCCCCAGGGAGCAGTGAAGCAGGATGGTACCTTGCTCAAGGCTACCTCAGTGGTGCCCACGCCTGTGATCTTCAGTTCACAAGGGCAACATCCTAACCATTATATGATGAAACATTTGATGATGTCATTTGTAAGAAGATACTTTTGATGCATTTGTGCCCAGATCTGATTATAAGTGTGCTTAATCTGGGCCTAAACAAATCCAGACTCTTATTAACCGATATTTAATCTTTCTGGTATTTGCATCAGAGAAAGTGTTATCCAGTCTCTCTTGAGCCAGACTAGTTAAATCATCAGGCTTTCAAACACTGGTGTGCTGTGTCCCTCTAAAGGAGGCTTGAGGAACAGCATGTGTTTGAATGTATTCGTGGTGTGGTGCATTTGCAGTGATGATTCAGTCAGGCAGCGTAATTGTTGGACATAATTGTCAGTTTGGGTTGTTCCAGCGACTAAACCTTCTGTTAAAATCTCTGGTTGTGGAGTATAAGATTGAATTGGACATCAACGCAGATGCAGTGCAGTAATTGCCTGTTGCAGTTCTGCGGCACATAAACTGTGATCCAAATTAATACTGTCATTCGAGACAAATGTGTATGAAATTAGACTTTTACTCTCTATATATTTACAATATGAGGCATTTCTTTTGGGTTTTTTTTCTGTTTATTTCATTACTTTCAAAAATATTGCATTATTACTCCAAAGGTAACCTAGCACTCTCCTTGTACTTCTTGTACCTAGCCCTCCCTGCAATTGTACTGCTATCAGATGCAAGTACATTCTACCACAAAATGAGTGCTTTATACTTAAATTTGATAGTGATAGAATCAAACTTCAGTCATTTATTTTCATGGTAACTGATTGTTTAATTACATATGAAGTCCGGGTTTACAGTGCACAGTGTAATGGGCTGTGGAGTGTTCACATGACAAATAATCACCCACATTCAGTGATCCACATTCACTGCGGTGCAGATGCACAAATGTTAGCCCACATCGCTCACGGTCTTTAACTGGCATGTTGTGAACACTCCACAGCACATTACGCTAATGTAGTGCACCACAACAAAATGTAACCTCTACCCACTCTTGCACTGTAAACCCGGACTTCATATCTAATTAAACAGTCACTTACCATGGACGTAAATGACTGAAGTTTGATTCCATGACTATCAAATTAAAGTATAAAGCACTCATGTTGTGGCAGAATATACTTGCATCTGATAACAATGCAATGTATTAATAATTTTAAATTAAATTGCTTAAAACAGGAAGTTTAAATATGACCACACCCCTTCGTCGTCATAGAGACCAAATTTGAAGATAGTGATTGGCTGTTTCAATCCACGAAGGGAGCGTATTGACGATATTTATCTGTTAGTATGCTGCCTTATCGCTTTGTGGGTCATCTGTTAGCAGCTAAAAATGATGTTTTAACCAGTTTGACATAAATATTTATCTGCTAGTCACCTGTAAGCTAACTTAGCCACCTTATCACTTTGTGGGCTGTCTGTTAGCAGGTAAAATGATAACAATTAATATTAAACGTCCATGTAACTTGACCATATTCATTACTGTAATGTAATATCACAAAAACATAAACAATTATATGGCCTTAACGTTACTGAGTTTGAAGTAAGTTTCAAAAATACACATACAGTACAGGGTAGAGATAGTGTTCTGATGTCTTAAGTGTCTTGTTTCTAATTTGCTTTGTTTTTATTGTGATGCAGGTCTCAAGAAGAAATGCTGATCAAGGCACTTGTTTATTTGACAGAATACTAGTTCTTATGGAGACTAAACCTGTTTAAAGGCTTTTAAGGCAAGGCATGTTATTGAATTTCATGTTCTAAATGATAATAAAAGAGAAAAAGAATATTGTGTATTGTATTTTTGTTTAAATGCTCTAGTTTAATGATTTACAGTGAAACAGAAATGAATAGTAAAAAATGTTTCGCACTTTAACTTAACATATTAAGTGGAGTGATTGTATAAACCAATTGATATAATTGATTTGAACTTAAATCAACTTGAAATTTGGTGCATTGAACTTAAAGTTTCTAAGTGGAATAACTGGACAGAGCAACTGATACTACAAAAAGCATGAAGTTAAATAAGTTAAATAAACTGCATTAAGTGTATTGAACTTAAAATAACAAGTGTAGGCAGTCAGGTTTTTATGTTAAAATAACTCAAGTTTTCATTACATATTACTTCACTTTTGAAGGGCAAACGGTTTCCACACATTTTTTGAGTAAATTCAACTTATCCAGGCTTACAGTGTGAAGGAGTGGTGGGCAGCTGACATGGGCAAACCCCAGGGAGCAGTGCATGGGGGACGGTACCTTGCTTCAGTGGTTTTTTTCTGGTCTGGGATTTGAACCAGTAACCTTCAGGACACAGAGGCAACTCCCTAACCATTACACCACCACTATATATTACGGAAAATAACAATTTTAGTTGCTCTGAGAAAGGAGGATGTTCAGTTAAATTAAAGTCCAAAGGAAAAATAACAGCAGATGAAATTGGGTAATTAGGTAATGTGGGTCATACATGCTAGATGAATGTTAGGGTCAGCGTGCGAGAGATGCCATAGCCTGAGGGATGCTGCGTGACAGGGCAGGCTCTGTTAAAGTGATGTTAGCATGCAATATTGGCCATTAAACTACTAGCTTAGCTTCTACATATGGAACATATCACTTTACTAGTTAATACAAATGTAATGATAAAGAAAAGCTGCATTTCCTCTTTATAATATTTCTGCATTTGCTCACAACAGAGAGGGAGAGGGAGAATACTGACGCATAACAATAATAATGTGAGTGATTATGGTTCACTGACTTTTGACTGGAATGCATCTAACACATTCTCACTATCTGAATGAATCTCTGAGTGGACATTGTGTAAAATACACAGCTACTTATAAGAACCTCACATAACTGTCTAATCACTCATACATACATACAACACTAAGCATAAAACATAAAATGAACTAAATTAAGCATTACAATTATGAGATCTAAGTTAATTTGATGGCTTACAACAATACTGTAATATTATTTCAGGTGTAATTTGGGAAAGAAAGGTGATACAATTTTTATGTTCTCCAGTACTAAATATGATACGCCAAATCAAGTAAACAGCTATTCAGATGTTTTTCAGATGTCCATTTTTGTACTTCGCATGAAATGAATATTTTTCATGGTCTTGTACATTCCAAATGAATATGTATTATTTATAATATACACTATGCTGTCAAAGGCAGATGTTTTAATTAATTACATCCTTTTTTAGTTATATCTATTATAACACATTTTGTGTTCTGTGCACAACATATCTCTAATACAGACTGTGTAATTAGAACAGAGATTTGTGCTAAAAATCACAACAACTCAAAAACAGATTGTGTTAAATATGATAATATAACACTTCTTGGGGAAAAAAAGCATGTGTTTGTAATAACTTTAGATTAATATTTATAATTTTCATTTTATTCAGTAATAATTTAGGCTTTGTAGTCTGAAATAGTATTAGACTCCAGATACATACATATGTTATATTATATATATTTTTGGGAACAACAAGAAAATACTGCATTAAAAATAGTATAGTTTAATAATTTATATGTATATTAATATAATTATTTAGATTTTTTATTATCAGGTTGTCAATCTCAAGGTTTGATAACCACTTAAAATATGAGGCATTATCGGTGCTAATATTATCATAAACTCTATGATATCATAGCTTTTTTAGTTAAATGGAATCACCTACAGTTTTTTGTCATTTTGGACACATCTTGTCTTTATTTAAAACAGTAACATGTACCCACAACCACTTTGTTTTTACATTGTGTAAAACAGTGATTCCAAGTTTATGCAGAAAATAAGCCTCAGATTGACATTTGTGGCTAATTTGCTGAACAGATGGGACATTCTTTGCATTTTGTCTGTAAACATGGCTCTTACAAAGCATTAACCCCCTGTCCCCCATTCCCAGTGACAGCCCCCTGCCACATCTCGTCCCTCTAATCTCTTCCCCTGGTGATGCTGGCTGCCTACCATGCAGGGCAGAGAAGCACGCCGGTCAGCAGTGGAGCGAGACGGCCTGCGGAAGCTCCTCTTCCTCTCTTTGGCCGACTCCTCCCCAGCCCCGTGACCCCAGTAACTGCTCATCCACTTTGTGAAGTTTCCGTCATCATCCTCATCATTGTCCATGATGATGGCGGGCAGCAGCCGCAGAGACAGCTTGAAGGTTGGTGTGTGGAGCTCCCGCTGGAGTTCCTGACCTCAGGGAGAGAAAACTGCAGCTGGACCAGGGTAATCCAAATCGGATGTGCGAACGGGTCTGATGCTAGACTGGCTGCTCCCTTGCTGGATAAACTGCACTCTCTCTGGGTGCTGGAGAGATGGAGACTGGACTCCAAAGAATGGCCTGCGCTGGACCAGACAGGGAAGAGCAATAGGTTGTAATTAGATCCCTTGGGCTGGTTAGGTGAGTGGAGCATGTGGTGTTCGATGCTCTGAGATGACCTGAAAATACACACACACACACTCTTGCAGCTTTGCCCAAGTCTTTAAATAAGCGAATCCCCTGTAATCTGTATAACATCACAGAGAGAGGGAGGGGGATATAGTAGAGAAAGAAAGATGCAGAGATATCAATTGGTGGTGGTGGTTTGGGGGGGGGGAGAGAGAGAGAGAGAGAGAGAGAGAGAGAGAGAGAGAGAGAGAGAGAGAGAGAAAGCGAGAGAGAGAAAGAGAGAG
>JBBPDA010150398.1:0-19775 GCA_037974385.1 Arnoldichthys spilopterus | reverse complement strand
AAAAATTATTTAAATGATTTTAGCAAATGGCTGCAATATGACAGAGTGAAAAATTGAAGGGGGTCTGAATACTTTCCAAACCCATTGTAGACATGTTGTACAAGAAGTAATTAAATTCTTATGTACTGCACTAGGTAGGGAGCAGGGAGCCATTTCAGATTCAGTCATGCTAAGCTTTTGATAGCTTTTGATACAGTTGATACAGTGTGTTCTTTCACACATAACTTGCATAAGTTGCTTTGCCAGGTGAGTTCGGTTTTATGCATTTTATGGACAGTCACATTTTCATGTGATGTTAAAGCAAAGTTTTTTTTAATGCTGTACTAGCCATAGAACTTGTTAGTAGTATTAGTAAAGTAGTATGAAAGTTTTCACTTAACATGGATTGTGCTGTTCTGAGCTTTCTGACACTGAGAGCAGTGTGGCACCATATTACATACATCTATGATTAAATGTAAAAGTAAAACTATGAAAGGTAATAAGCGATTTAAGACTATGAGGTATATTGATTTTCTCTGCATTGTCATGTGTTAGCCGCCAGAATATCAGTGCAACACATGGCCTTAAGGGATTTATTTCTTTTGTATTACTTTAACATTAAGACAATGACCAAATGATCCTTTCTCCTAACATTTTTAGGCAAATCTACAGTATTTCTAGTGAACTAATACTTGATGATGTGTTTTTTTTTTTTAACAGATGCTACAGGGCACTACAGAGAGAGTCTAAATGAATGGGTTCCTATGAAACTTTTGGGCAATATTGTAATCTGTAATTGTAATTGTTTGTGTTCACTGTAGACACACAGACATTCTCTAAATGCAAAACATCAAACATATTTTATTACTTATATGTATATTTCACTCAGCCACTGGCATATTTTACTCAGCTGCTGGCACATTTACCTTAGTACTTGGCACATCTCACACAGCCACTGGCTTATCTCACACAGCCACTGGGATATTTCACTCAGCTGCTGGCATATTTACCTCAGTTGCTGACATGTTTCACTCAGCCATTGTCATATCTCACTCAGCCGCTGGCATGTTTCACTCAGTTACTGTGTATATTTCACTGTAGGAAGCCATTGAGTTAACACTTCTAGCCTAACGAGTGACACTATTACTGTACTGAACTGATGACACTATCATACTGTATTAAATAAATAACGATAAAAATAAACAGATGCTCATGTGGCTTGAAGGTTACATCAAAAGGCCAGTAGATCTAAAATCCTTAAGATAGACAGACAAATGTTGAGCCTCAGCTAACAATACTAGTCTACTCTCATCAAAAGTTATGTATTATTCTCCCTTGCCTGATACACCAGACATTTTCAATAGAAGACAGATCTGAACTGCGGACAGGCCAATCAAGTGCACACACTGTGAAGTCACACGACTGTAGCATGTGCACTATGAGGCCTGACATTGTCTTACTGAAATAATTATGGGCTTCCTCGGGAAAGACACTGCATTGATAGCAGCATATGTCTTTCTAAAATCCCAATACCAATGGGACCTTCCACATATACATATCACCCAAGCTTTGGGTTTTTGCACCCTTGTTGATAAAAAGTCTGAAATTTTCACTCATCTGTTAAGAGCACATGTTTCCACTCTTTTCTGGTCCATCTGTGATGAGCTCAGGTCCAGAGAACACAGCTGTGTTTCTGCATAGAACTGATGTGTGACTTAATCTGTGCATGATTTTGAGTTTCAGGTTTCTTGAAGCAGTACTGTTAAGTGGCAATAGTCCTAAGCCTATGTGACAATATGTTTTGAATATTATAGAATATTCAGTATATTAAAATTTGTTTATATTTGCAAAATACAAACAACTTGGTTAGCCAAAACATTAAAATGAATGTCTTTGTACTTTAATCAGTTAAATAAAGAGAATTTACAAAGAATATCTATGTTTTATTAGTTTTTAAAAAATGTCTCAACTTTTCAGGAGATTCTGTTTGTAGTAAAAAAAAAAAAACTTAGCTGCCATTTAAAATTTATTTTGGTTCGTGGTGATTTTGTAATGATAATGCCTCTAGTGCTTGCCCATGAGTCCTTTCCCTTTTCCCTTTAACCCTAACTCGAGTCCACCCGTCAATCGTGGTAGTGGCACAGGTAAGCAGGGGACCTCTTGGTGATTCCCTGCACTCACTCCTCAAACTAGGGTTCTTTAGTAGTACATGTGCCGACTGTATGCCTGCAGGCTCGCAACCAGGTGGCCGTGAGGTGACAGCGCTAACCGCTGCACCACTGTGCCGTCCTCTAATGGTAACCATTAAGTCAATTCCCTAGGAAGCAATACCATCAGGTTTTTAATCCTATGGGCTCTAAGGGTCTTTTTCAGGAACACAGGCAGTAACATTCCCTTGCCATACTGAAATCAACTGCTAGTTTAAAGCCAACCTGAAATCAAAATAGAAATTTTCTACATTTTAGTTAATGTTCCTTTTCATATTATATCATGTTTTCTTATATTATTCAAAAGACTTTATCTATCTATCTATCTATCTATCTATCTATCTATCTATCTATCTATCTATCTATCTATCTATCTATCTATCTATCTAAAACAAACTTCATGTCATCCATCAGCTTTCTGTAGAGCTCCAGTGAATGATTCCACTTTGCTTTATGAACATCCACTTTTAATGATTGAGCCAAATCCATAATAAAATAATTTCCCTCCCACAAAAATCTCCTGAGTATCTTGTTCCACTCTAAATTACAACAGATGAAGGAAGAAAAATGCATTCTGACTTTTTATTCAACTTGACTTTTATGAGTTTATTTAATTGACTACTAAACATTTTATAAAATCAAAGCATCTAAAAAAGTGTTTCAGAAGTGGGAAAGTATGTGCAGATTTATGGTAAGGATCACACCCTGACACCTCTACACCATTGGCATTAGTTGCATCAGTTTAAGGGAGAATGCGAAGGACAGGCTATAGTGACAGGCGGTGGCTTTAGGAGCATGAGGTATACTCAGGACATTATCTACGTTATATCACCACACAATGCTGGATGGCCTCCAGGCTTATTTAATGGAGTGAAACACCACAAATCATGGTCACTTCTGGCTGGGTAGGTCAAAGTGCTAAGTTTAAACCAGTGTGATGTAGTTATTCTCATGCTGTAGCGCCCTCTTTTGGCCAAAATCCTCTGAAATGGGTAGACTGATGCAGAGACGCAAGCCGTACAAGGGTCGAGGATTTAGAGTTCTTGCTTTTGGTAGAGGAAGGAGGCAAGGTGCGCATTCTCAGTGCTCATCTTTCATCTGGGTTCTGCATGCTAACACAATACCTGGAACACATTGTTCTACTTTTGAATTCATGACTGTGTTCATATTTGCAAAAAGGATTTTTATACCTATATGTTTGTTTGTGTGTGTGTATGCCTTATAAAATATTAATAAGCACATATAACATAAATAAAAGGCTGCTGTGCTGTCTTTTAACAGATTACACCCAAATCACAGCCCTTAGAATCTACAATCTCCTACAAACACACCATCTGCCCATTTATTTATTTTATAAATATTTTTTCTTATTAATGATTTTTTAGCCATTACCATCAATACATTAATTATAATCCATCCAAAAACTTTAAACCTATAAGTTTTTATTGTAAAGTGGTACCAATTTTTACAAACCCCATTTGCAGAAAAGATGGGATGTTTTATAAAATGCAATAAAAACAAGAATGTGTTATTTGTTAACTTTCGTGAACTTTTATTTTACTGAATACATACAAATACAAATAACATATTCTTAAGAAGAGATATCCAGTGTTTTCACAGATCAACTTAAATGTATTTTTTAAATATAAAAAATGAATTTGACACTTGCAACACACTAAAAAACATGCTTACCACTGTGTTACATCACCTTTTGTTTTAATAACACTGTTTAATCATTTAGGAACTGAGGAGACTAATTGTAATTTTGTCCATTCTTGCTTGATGCAAGACTTTACCTGCTCAGCAGTCTGTGGTAGCCATTATCTCATTGTCCTCTTCATAAAGTTCCCTATATTTTCATTAGGAGACAGATCTGGACTACGGGGAGGGCAGTCAAGAAAAGGGCATGCTGTGTCTACGAAGCTACGCTGTTGTAGAGCATGCAGAATGAGGCCTGGCATTGTCTTGCTGAAATAAGCATTGAACTTCTGGGAAAAGGGGATGGTGGTGCAGTGGTTAGCGCTGTCGATCCCACCTTGCTGGAAGACAGAATTTCACTGTATTTTTTTATTAGTAAAACTTTTCCATGAACTTTCTAACCAAAGGTTAGACAAAGGTTTCTATAAATGAAAAGTTTAATTATTTGTCCTAAAATGTAGTTCTGAAGTTTAATCTCTTTGTAATGGAAATGTGCTGATTTTAGGAAGTTTGTTAAAGATTTTAACCTAAGGATAGCACAGAAAGCTTCCTGTGTTTTTCTGGTTTGGCTAAACATATGGCAGGATTTACGTAAGAGGAAATTCCCCTTAAGGCATGGTTAGTGGAAGCAGAGAAAAGAGACAGAAAACAGACATTAAAGACTACGACAGCATTAAAACCAGACAATGATAAACCATCTGAAAAACAGACTGACCCATCTCCTTCGGCACCTCCACCATATATGCCACGAACACAAAATGATTATAGTTCTACTTACCCATTTTCTTCTTCTCTTTATCCCGAGATAACTGCCGCACAATTTTCTCCTGAGGCTGAGATGGATCTGGATCCTGCTCCACCTCGCCGCCATCACCCACCTGGACCAGAATAACAGCAAACACAATCAGTACCATTTGCAGATCCCCCACTCCAAGGAGGCGCTGCTGGTACTGCACAGATTCTGAGAGAAGTACAGATGAAGATGAGGAGATCGAATTTGTCAGAGGATGAAGACAATGTACGAGGAGATCAGAGGTACTTCCTGAGACGTTCTAGTCAGACAGATTTGAAAGAAAAAAGAGGGGAAGGTTGTGCATACTGCACCCATGATTGAGCTTGCAGGAGCAGAAGGCACAATCTTAGTTTATCGCAAACCAGCAAATTTGGGAGACGAAGCAGGTTTATGGGAATGTCATTTTAGAGATACCTTCCTGACGGGACTGCGCCCAGAAGTCAGAAGGGCTGTAGAGCAGTTGTGCGTAGGCTGGAGAACTGCACAACTTAAATGACATGCAGAGCATGTGGAACAATAATAATGAAAAAAGATTAAGTACAAAAACATTAATCAGTAGCAACAATTACATGATACAGCCCTGACAATGATGAAATGGACACTGGATTCTGGCCATGGAGGGAGAGGTCGAGGTTGAGACTGCAGATTTTAAGACAGAGGCAGAGGAAGAGGATTGGTGGTCCAAATGGAATGAAAATATGGTTGTTTTAACTGTTGTTAAGATGGACACTGGGTAAAGAGTTGCCCATATACCAACCAGCAATATGGTGGCTGGAATGGCCAGCAACAATATCAACAGTTGAATTAGAGTAGCGGATTCCATGGAAATCTGCAAGAACAGCAGATGGGTGATTGACGTGAGGAAGCAGGAGAAAGGGAAATCTCAGCTGAACACACCAAAAGGTCATATGATTTTGATTTTCACACACACTCCGACATTAAACAAGAAGTGCAACATGTAGATTATACTTTGTTTCATTTGCAAGCATTTAGAAAGCTTCTTACCTTAACATTAACAGTAGGAGGTCAGAAAGTGAAATTTCTTGTGGACCACATATTCTGTGCTAAAACAATCTGTTCTTTGTCATTCTCCCATTTTGAGTAGACATACTGTTACATTTATTGGAGTAGTGGGAGTGTCACCTGTCAAGCCTTTTTCAAAACCTTTGATGTGTAGTTTAGTGGGTAAAATGTTCATGCATAGATTTTGAATTTCCTCAGTATGTCCAGTATGTCTTCTGTGCAGATTAAATTTGACATTCATTGTGAGGATGGCATTATAGTTGAAACTAGTGAGGGGACAATTTTTAATTTGCTGTAAACCACTTTGTTTTGTCGAGAGTGGTGGCTGACAGACGTTGATGCGTCCTCTGATCTGATTTCAATGGTTAAAATGAGACTTTCCTCACACACACCAAATGACTTACATTGTACTGCACATGTCTTATATGATTTAGGTGACTTACCAGACTGGAATACATTTTCTGACAAAGACGAGATTAAGTCAGATATGTTTTTTTGGAACAAGAATACCGCATGTTTGTCAATATTGTTGTCAAATGAGCAGATGGAATTTTTTTCTGTTGAGGATTCTTTCCTTCATATATCCCTTAGAACTAAACCATAGAACTGGGAGTGGCAAGATGTGGGTCAATTTGCACTCAAATGCATGAGAGCAGATGAGAGACAGATGTTTCTGATGACACTATTTTCTGTAGTGCCCAGGCTAATGTCTTTTCATGTGACCACAGAAAAAGTTTGTCTTGTGATCGCAGTACAGAAATTGTTGGTGACTCATCAAGTGATGTGGCACGTTTGGCCAATTTGGCTGATGACCCAGCACTGTCAAACATACTAGATTACCTTTGGGTGAAGGATAAAAATGATGTAGGATTAATTAAAGGCTGTACGCCAGTGATTATTACTCCAAAATCTGATTATAGACCATGTAGACCTCAATACCTGCTGAAATCAGAAACCAACCCTACACTTTCACAAGACAGGAAGTTACTTTCTTGGGTCATTTAGTTTCTCATAGGCAATTTAAGCAATTCCAAAAGCAATACAATGAAACAGTTGGCTTTATTTCTGGGTATGTATTCCTACTGTAGAAGTTTCATCCCAAATTATTCTTAAAAGGAATCCCCATTGAGGGCAATGATGACATTGAAAATGCCACAAGGTTATCCCAGATCCAACTAAACCTTTTACACAGACAGTGTGTGAAAAGGGAGGTCACATGACTTCAGTTTTGTTGCAACACCATGGTGATAAACTTATGCCAGTAGCATATTTTTCTTCTGAACTGGATCCAGTGGCAGCTGGCTTACCAGTCTGTCTTAGAAATGTTTCTGCTGCAAAGAAGGCTGTGGTTGCTTTCTGTGATCTTGTGGGTTATGCTGAATTAACTCTTCTTGTTCCTCATTCAGTCTCATTGCTTTTATATCACCTTACATTTGTCTTCTGCTAGGTGGCTGAGATATAATGGGACTCTTTTATGTATGCCTAATGTTACTATTAAAAGATGTACTAATCTTAACCCTGCAACCATTCTAGCTGTGGGCCTTACTGCACCTATCTTTCAGCTTCCATCTATGGCCACACCCCATGTGGGTATTTTAAGTGACATTCAGTCTTTTGCTCTTCTTCTAAAGGCAAACAAGCATGAAGTCTTGCCAACTGTACATTGATTGATGGTACATGGCAAGGTCCCAATGGGCTCCCATGTTTTCCTAGTCATTTTTTCCTCACTTTGCTAAATTGATGCAACGGAAAGACCATGCATCTAAAGGGGGAATAATGGATGTGATGCAAACCCTATGGCTCACAAAGGGATTCTCAGTTGGAGAAATGTGGAGAAATATTGCCAATCATGCCTTGTCTGTTTACAAAATAATTCAGCGAGAGGCATAATAACTACACAAATGGCCCTCCCACCACCAGATGGTCCTTTTGAACATCTGATGATGGACTTTAACCCTCTTAAGGGAAAAATACTGCTTGGAAATTGTAGATATGTTTTTAATATGGGCAGAAGCCTTCCACCCTAACAAACAGGATGCAAAGGCCGTGGCAAAGGTGCTGGTCAGTGAAATTATTCCGAGATGGGGTATCCCTCGGAAAATTAACCTGAGAAAACATTGTGCATACCACCCACAAAGTGTAGGTGCGTTGGAAACAGAGAAACAGAAATTGGTGAATTGTTGTGAAGAAACAGGCTAAGCATGGCCTGACGCATTGCCAATTGTACTAATATATATGAGGATGCACAGAAAAACTAAGGCTAATTTGAGTCCTTTTGAAATTATTCTTGCACATCCAATGAACCTAGGAATGGGACCGCCAAGAGAGAAAGCAGCAGGAAATTGTTTGACAACACACTGTGAAGCCTGGTGATTTGATTCTAGTGAAGGAGTTCAAGAGGAAACACTGGAAGTCTAGACAGTGGATGGGACCCTACCAAGTGTTGCTAACAACACCAACAGCGTTGAAAATTGGAGAAAGAGCAACGTGGATCCATGCTTCACACTGCAGAAAAGTGAAAGTGCAACCGAGTAAACCGGTGACTGGAGAGGGTGTTTTGGAGTCTTAGGGAGTGGGACAAGGGCAAATGGGGGTGCCGGCCCTCCAAGCACTTACCTGTCTACATAGATAAAGGAACATCTAAACCAGCACCCTATCACCAGATGCCGAAATACGGCCTACCCAAGACACTGTTGTGTAGATTGAAAAGTGCAGGCCAGTCAGACAATTCATTACGTTATTTTGTGGGTCAGAATAATCAAAATGACAGACCAGGAAGAGGTCAAAGTGAAAAAAAAATGTGTTAGATAATAGTTAGACAATGCGTAATATTGGATATGATCATTTTGGGAGCAGCAGTGTTTATAATCTGGAAAGGGATAAGAGACAGTGAGCAAAAATTTGAAACCGAAGATTTAATACATTCTGAGACATACCATGACGTAGAGGGAAATCACAGGTGGAAATATGCAAATTTCACAGTAAAGACAGAAAACATAATTAAGGGATCTGACTGTGTGGTCTGCACATTGCTTCCACAGTGCTGACCAACCATTTGTTCTAACTGCAAAACCAGTAACAGTGAGACAACTGGTGAATTACTACTTGCAATTTATGAATAAGTCTGCAAATGCTAATGACATGTTAAACTTAACTAAGAGCTTTGGTAGCTGAAGAACAAATATGTATGTACAGGGTATAGGAGCAAATAAAAATTATTAGTTGTGTATAAATAATACTTGGAATGTGACGGGACAGATACAGATGAAAAAAAAAACAAGTTTGAAAAGGTGTACTGATGTAATAAACTGCCACAAAAGTGTATGGAGAGGTCGCCCATATGAAGGATATGAGGAAGTTAAAAAGGTTATAAGTAATATAAGGTAACCCAGCTGGGGAGGAATATGTTTAGGAGATATTTTGAATTTTACAGTTGTTACTATTATTAATATACATGTATATTAGATGCAGAAAGCAAGTATATTATTATTTACCTCAAAATTGGACAGGGATTTGTACTTATTTAGCTTAAGCACCCAGTATCTACTTTTAGTCACAATAGCCATGCATTCTTGAAAGAGGAGAAAACAGACAGGCGTAGAAGATCGACCAATGATGATTTGTTCCCTCCATCTGAACACCAGCTGAAGTCTAGAATGGGACGATTCTTTGAATGATGCACTTTCTCAAAATGGGGAGCTGTCCAATTGTGGAATCATTTAGAAGAGACACATTATACATTAGTTCAATTTGTAAAAGCCACTAATGATGTGAAAAATGGGATCAAGGAATAATTAACAGCACTTAGGTTGATGACTACTCAGAATAGGTTAGCTTTGGATATTTTGTTAGCAAAAGAAGCAGGTGTAGCATGCTTGGAGATCAGTGTTGCACCTATGTCCAGGCTAATGACAGTCTTGATGGTAATATAACAATAACGTTGCATAAGATGAAACGTGTAGCCTATGATCTAGCAAGACAGGAACATGGAGGGATGGCAATGGCCATGGTCAGGATGGCTGGGAAAGTGGACAAATTTGATAAAGACAGTGGTTTCTGTCATACTGACAATTGCTATTTTCTGTTTGTTATGGCCATGTTTGACTCAACTCTGTTTGCGAGTCTTTATCAGATGTTTCAGATTGAGCAAGACCTTGATAAAGGAGATAAACCAGAAACTGACGATTCCTCCAGCAAAAACGAGATGATGGTGTGAGAGGATGAACAACCTAGCAACCTTTCCCTCCATGATCAGAAGAAAAGAGCACATTTTTAAATGTTTGAAGAAAATGTTTCTTTTATTTAGCATGTATGAGTAATTATAGTTATAGTTTAGAGTATATTAGCAGTCTAATTGGAAAAAAAATGTTGATTTAACCACTTAGGCCCTTATAGAGAGGCAATAAATTTTAATTTATATTTAAATTTAGTTTTGGTTTATTTGATGTTCAAAAGAGAGGAAGTGTAAAGGAAAACTTTAATTATCTATTCAAAAATGTAATTCCAAAGTTTAATCTCTTTGTAATGGAGATGTGCTGATGTAAGGAAGTTTGTTAAAGATTTTAACCTAAGGATAGCACAGCAAGCTTTGTGTGTTTTCTAGTTTGGCTGAACATATTGGAGGAAGTAAGACAATGGAAATATCCTTTCTTTCATACTCTTCAATAGATAAGAAAAAGTACTGATGATGCCATTGACTAAGGTCCCGTTATGTTAAAGCCTGAGAAAGATTTAAGATGCACATCTGGACAGGATGTTTAGGGGTATAAAGATTGGTTGTATGAAGATGCAAGTTGGAGTTTTTCTCTTTCACACTGGAAGTGGAAAAGACAGGACTCCCCTCGTGAGATTAAATTCTGTTAAAATGGGAGAAATCCTTTGATGATTTGTCATTATTTCTTGCTTCTGAATTTGAATTATAGGTGGGTAAGAGGAAAATCCACAACAGTTTCACACACATTTGAAAAAGTTAAATTTTAAAAAAAGTTTTTTTCTCACAGAATCCAATAATTTTATTAGATTTTTATTGATTAGTTCATGCATTTAGAGTTTTATGATAAAAAGAAATCTCTACAGTTTGAGGTTGCTTAAATAAAAAAAATCAGCTTTACTATTATTGCACGAAAATGAATATACAAAATGCAAAGACAAATATGTCATTGTTTTTATTTTCTTTGGAGTGACCGTTAAAGAAAAATCTAAACTGGAAATTGGGTTTGTATTTAATCAGGGATGCAGACTTGTCACTTTTCACTAAGGTTGAATCCAAAACAGGCCCTTTGTGTGATTTATATGAGATTTGGGAAATGAAAAAGTGTGCCTTTTGTGTTTGGAACCCTAACAAAAAAAAAATTCCCATAACAGTCATATTTTAAAAAACAATAGGTTTCAAGCCGCTTGAAAAAAGTACACAGGCTCTTGACTGGGTGTTTCAGTTTCACAACTTTTGATGCGATGCAGGCAAAAAATAAGAGTGATATAAATGAAAGAAATGTCGGAATAATAGGTGGGTGTTTGAAAAAAAGCTATGCACGAGAGCTAGAACAATGTTTCCTGGAAACATGGTTGACTGACCTTTAGTTTGTTGAAGTTCCTGCATGCAATCAGTGGAGAGAAACACACAGAGGAAATATCAGATTCATTAATGCACTAGGCAAGATGGACCACTTCGAAAACTCTTATATTTTTGAGGTGAGTAGAGCTACTTATCAGTCTCAGGAGTATGAACTGTTATAATGCTGAAGTTGCTCAGGCTACCTAATGACAGTACAGAACACAACTAATGTTAACCAGCACTTTACCAATGCTTTATTTTATCCTCCTGTCATTATCTGCTCAGTCAAATGAAATCTTGTGTTATGCTCATGCAGTACTGAACATACTTACTTGTGTCAGTGTGATGGTACTGAAAAAAGCCACTTAGCCTGAAAAATGTGCAGTTGTAATTACTAAATATGTGTGCCTCTAACCTACTTAGATTAAGCAGATTAAGCAGATCAGAGATTTTAACTGCATTTCTTGCTTCTTCTTAAACCATTTTCACCAATTTACACCAAGTAGAAGGAAGTGAAAAATCTCCAGACACAGCTGGCGTCTGGCTTTATGAAAAAAACACATTTTTTGCAATCTTGGTAAAAAAAAGTAAGAAAAGTAATAAATAATAGAAATACGAAGCCTGTCAGATATTGTTGATTGTAAGCAGGTGTTGTTAAAGGGGAATTCACCAGACAGTGGTTGAGATTTAATGTGGGAGGTTTAATGTAAAGTGTCTCAGTGTAGAGAAACTTAAAACACTCAGATTTCTTGACAGTGACAGTGACAATGACCCTACCCTGACTTTTTTATGTAATGCTGATGTCTGATGGCATGTTAGTGTGGTTTGTGAGTGTATCAGTGGTTTTTACACACTGCATTCACGTTATGAAAGTGACCATTGTGAGCACACTCAAGCACCACAACAAAATGCGACCTCTGCATTTTACCCATCACATGTGCACACATGGAGCAGCGGGCAGCCATGAACAGCACCCAGGGAGCAGTGTAGCGGGACAGTACCTTGCTCAAGAGTACCTCAGTGGTGCCCAGATCAGGACTTGAACCTGTGACCTTAAGTTCACAAGGGCAATGTCCTAACCACTAGGCCACCACTGACCTGAATGCATTCAGTTGCTGGTACTCCAGATTTGACACTCCATGCACAGTTTGTGTCATTTATCCTCCAGCTTTATCAGTGTTCAGTTTCTGACCACAAGACCAGCACTGGCTGCATATGCTGATCAGCCATAACATTAACATCACTGTAATATGTATAAAGGGAATAACATTGACTGTTTAGTTTAATTTCATTACAATGGCACCTGTTGGGGTTGTGATATATTAGGCAGCAAGTGAACAGTCAGTTCTGGAAGTTGATGCACTGGAATGAGGAAAAATGAACAAGAGTAAGGATCTGAATCACTTAATCAAACAAGAGCCTTATTGTAAGGGCTAGATGAGTCAGAGCATCTCCAAAACAGCAGGTCTTGTGGAGTGTTCCAGGTATGCACTAGTTAGTATCCACCAAAAGTGATCCAAGGAAGACAACTGGTAAATCGGCGAAAGGATCATGGACACCCGAGGCTCACTGATGAACATGGACATTATGGGCTAGCCCGTCTGGTCCGATCCCACAGAAGAGCTACTGTGATTTACTGATAGAAAAGGGTCAGAACTCAGTGCACCACAGTCTGAGCTGTTTCAGCAGCATGAGGGACCTACTCAATATTAGGCGACTGGTGTTAATGTTATGGCTGATTGGTGTACTGATAGGTGGTACACTTAAAAGTCAACATCAAAAGAGACCTTTTTTTTACCTCATTAGTTTATGTTCTATTTATTACACCATACTGTTTAAATCAAGGATGCAGACTTGTCACTTTTTTACGCGAAAATCAAATCCAAAATAGGCTATGTGTGTGACTCATTTAGATCCAATGAGTTTTTTAAAGTTAGTAGGGGGGAGTGGATAGATGGTTCTGGTTCTGCAAGGACAGAGTGATGGGGGATATAAAAAAAACCCTAGTTTCTGTGCAGAGGGTCATCTCTGGGAGGTCAATTTTTAATGTAGGTCCATTTTAGCTAAATGTCTGGATCATTATCTCATGAATTATTGTCATGTTCTAATCTGAAACGCAAACTTTAATGATGGATTATGTAATTTTATGGGGCTTATTTTAGGTTTGTAATATGCTGATATAATCTTAGCATAGCAGAAGCATCAGAGGCTATGGTTAAGTGGTTGATTGAGAAGCTCAGATTCAGATTAAGATTCAAAAACCTTATTGATCCCAGAGAAAATTGTTGGTTACTCGACTTATGTTCATAATTTTTGGCAAAATGGTAAGTAAAGTCCCAGAATCCTAGTCAGTTACATTATGCAAGTGTAGTTTGGAATAAAAGTGCACAAGCTAATGTTGGACTTGGAAATAACCTCAACACGACATCTAAACTGTGATGTGATCACTCTCTCTCTCTTTCTCTCGCTCTCCTGAGCTCATTTCCTTATTATATTCATTTTTTGAGAAGTATGATTGCAGGCTTTTTAGGGTGAGTTGTTCCTCTGTATCCTCATGTTAAAGTCAACCGTTAACCCCCATTTTAAAGCTGCTATTAAAAAAACGTCCTTCCCGAGGTGGGCATGTCCCTGGACTTATGTAGGGGGTTCACGATTTTTCACCCAGTTTCAAAATTCTTGTTTTCCCATGATCTTTAATCGAAATATAATGATTTTTCTACTCCTCACAAGCAGCTTTAATTATGTCACCACACATCAGTGGGTGGGGGGAAAGTAATATTAACCGATCATTTATATGTTATATGTTTAACCTTCCCCGCCAAACACAACCACTGTTCAAATGCTCAGCAAGCTCAAGGACCCCAGTTTTAGAGAAGATGGGAAACTGTTAAGTCTCTAAGTTCGAGATTTCTTTTAATGGTCAAGTGCTTTTCGTGATTAGACTTCTTCAGAAATGAAATGAATTCTTGATTATTCAACATGGTACATTGTTAATGTCAGTTGCAGTGGTGTTCAAGTAAACTTCAAAGCAGTTTGGTTAGCTTACAGCCCACAGGAATATGCATGTATGATTTTACCCCGTAATCAGATAAAACAGCGGGCCCTGAAAATATTTGCACAGTTCTGTTACTTTCTCAGTCCAAATTCAGTATTGACTTGACAGGTAAAGAGGCGTTGTGGTTTATTAGATTTAGGATAGACCTAAGTTGTTTATTGAAGCTGTTGCTGCACTACCCAGCTGTGGTACAAAACATGTTCGGCAGGAGGGAACATCTTGCTCTCGCTCTTGCAGCCAATAGGGCGATGTGGTTAACCAAAGCGCAGAAGGCAGACGCACATGCAATGATAAATGCACACAGGAGACAGACCACACTGAGTGAACCAAGGGGAAAAATATGCACAGTATGCAAATTAGTGGTGCCAGGAGCTAATGGGAAAGAACTTGACACAACAAGGTTGCACTGACCACACAAACACCTGTGAAGTGGCAACTCACTATATATGGCTGAAATACTCGGCGTAGTCCCACTCAGGTATATATGATGAAACCCAAAAGTTCTATTGAGTTTGTTGAGTTATATGATATTTTAGGACATTTTAAAAAATAATAATATAGTCCATCATCCATGACAGAGGGCAAATAAAAATGTTTTTACTGGAAGAAACAAAGACTGAATGATGAAGGGTTTGTTCACACTGCAGGGCAAATCATATTTGTTTCCAAGATTTTTAGACTTGAGTGCTCAAATTTCAAGTGAAGAAATCTGATTTGAATAATCAGTGGTTACGTTTGCTTGCATAGGTGGGTATGCTGACTAGGGAACCAACCAGCTGTATTTACTGTAAGTAGCTAATAGAATGATCAGACAATATCAATCTATCCATTTTCCAAACCAAGGCAGGGTTCACCCTGGACAGAAAGCCAATCCTTTGCAAGGCAACACAGGGACAGACAACCACTCACACTCACACCTATGGGCAATTTAGAGTATAAAATCAATCTATTTGCAAGCCTTTGGACAGTGGAAGGAAACCCACACGAACATGCAAACTTGCAAACTCTGCACAGAAAGGCACCTGTGGCCGACCCATTGATCAAATCTTGGACCTTCTTGCTGTTTCGCCTGATAACACACTATTTAATGCAATTTCATTTAAACAATTTGACACTTTTTAGCAAATAAAATACAAACAAAACAATATGTTTAGTGTAGGATGACTTGATCAGCAAATAATATTACTTAACAAGCTAATAGACAAGTTGAATAACATTATTATTCAGAGACAAGCTTAAAATTACAATCTTTAATGAAAGCCTCTATAAAACCTCAGCATGCAAAGTAAAAACAGGCATCAGCTATTGAACTGTTAAGTGATGTGCAGCATTGGCTTTCCTGTCACAGCCCCCAATTGATAACAAAAAACAAACAAACACAGAAGCTGTTGATGATTGGTCAGGCCAAGTCACATGTCCAGCCCATTGTATGGGCACCTATGGAACCGCATCAAATTTTCTCCACTGGAAGGGCATCCATTACAAAACTTTCCCACAATCTCATACATCTGTTTTAGTTCTGCATTCTGTTTTGTAAAGAGGGCACTTTTAATGGCACTCTTCTCCATTGAAAGGGCATCCATAGGAAATGTCAATTGTTAGGGCACCTTATAGGGCACCACATCACATTTTCTTCATTTCAATCGCTTATTCAAAAAATATCAATAGATGTAATATTCTCTTGTGGAGAAAATTAGTACAACCTTTGTATGTGTTTTTCATAATGGTCCATCTGTCTCTCACGTTAGCCTTTCCATAGCACTTAATTTCTTCTTTCTGGGCCATTACTTGGTGGATTTGCTTGTGTACTTAGGATCATTATACTATTAAAAAATCCATCTCTGCTGTGTTCTGATCTTCAAGCACTCTTTGATATGATGAAGAATTCATAGCTGAATCAAAGACTGCAAGCTGCCCAGTCCCTGCAGCAGCAAAGCAAACCCATGACATTTTCACCACTTTACAGTTGATATGAGGTTTTTCTCCTGAAAAGCTAACTTCTTTGATCTTTAAATGATCTGTTCAGACTACATTATTCTAAAAGACCTGGTATTTGCATGTATGTAGTTCAACTGTATTGTTGTTCTAATGTTCTCTTCTGATTATAGATGCATGCACTTTCACACCAACATTTGCAAACAAAACAAACAAATTACATCTAGGTCACATTTTTACACTTTTACATTTTTCTTTTCTTTAATTCCATAAAATTAGAATCAGGCATTTTAGATTAGGTGCCTCCCGCAGGGGGAACCATATTAAATTTTGACATCTAGGGTCTGGTGTTATTTCTGCAATTAAAGTGTGTGGTCTCATCACGCCATGATCTAAAGAACTCTGTAAGGCCTTTAGAAAATTTTTTTGTTAATTTATTTGAGCCTGACAAGGAATTTAAAAAGATCTCAACCAGTTTCTTCAAGATTCAAAGTTTTATTGTCATGTGTAAAAAGTATGATGTACAGATTATAATGAAATTCTTACTTGAAAGTTTCCTTCCCAGACTACACTATTAACAGTGTTCAAAATTCAATAATAATTAAAAAAAAACTAGAAATCTGTCTCTTTTAACTATAAAAAAAATCAAGTGACCGTACAGTGCATGTTTGAGTATGGAGTGTATATAATATACACATATAATCACATGAGTGAGTTTAATGTGAGTTAACCCTGTTAGACAACATTGCACTTTGCATCAAAAAGTATTGTATATTGTGAGCTCTACATATCACACTGCTGTGTGTTAAACAGTCTGACAGCACTGGGCTAAAAGCTGCCTCTGAATCTTGTTGTGCATGTTCTGATTGTCCTGTGTCTCCTCCCAGAGGGTGAGTGAATTTGTCTTTTGTCTTTCTGAGACTGTGTGTGGTGTAAATGTCCTGTATTGCTGAGAGTGATGCACCAGTGATCTTACAGGCCATTTTCACCACTCTTTGCAGAGCTCCCTTTCCGCTGCCCTGGAAAATTCAGCTTGAGAGAAGACCGTTTGATGTGAAAAAAATCTTTAAAAAACAGACTTTCATTATAGGATCAGCAAGTAACTCTTGCAACTGTTGGTATACAAATAAATGGTCTAAAATCAGAAAGAGACTGGACCAATTTGACCTAAATGGGAGGTGTGTCAGGAAAAGCCTTTGATGTCCAAATAAACACTGGGCCAAGACCACAATTTGCCAAAGAACAGATATTTTGGAATAAAGTAGATAGTGCTGATAATGTAGATAGTGTTGTTTGGCCATAGTATCAGTACACATGGTGTGTAGTCCAAAACAGCTTTTCTGGAGAAGAACCCCATACCAATTGTGAAGCATGGTGGTGGCAATGTTATGGTTTGTTAAAAAATTGAAGTTGACCAGGAGGAACACTTTCCAAAAGTATAATGATCCTAAGCAAACTAGAAAATCCAACAAGGATTGACTAAAAAGTAGAAAGGAGGGTTTTTAGAATCCTATTGAATATTGCATGAGATTTGAAAAAGGACAGTACACACGAAAAACCCTCAAGTACCTTGAATTAAACTGAAGGACTTAGAACCTAATCAAGAAGAGTGGTTAAAACTTCAGCAAGCCAGTATCAGAGACTGGTGGACAATTATGCACAACACATACAAGTTATTTCTGCTAAAAGAGGCAATACCAGCTTCTGAGGGCATGGTGTACTTACTTTCCCCACAGAAATATATAACATTGGTTGATACTTTGTTGAACAAATGAGCATATCACTTCTATCTGTAGTCACTGTATCAAAGATTTGATGTTTGATGTTTGAAATCTCCAATTCCATGGGGTGTACTTTTTTAACATCACTGCGGCTGTGAGTTCCTGTATCTGTATGTGTTTGTTAGGTACAGTTTTGTATGTAGTTTCTAAGAGGCGGGGGATTTCTGTATATCAATCATGCTGCACTTTTTGGCATGAACAACACTTTATCAGGATGGATTTTCTGCTTGCTGTTTAAAGAAAACAGTATGGATGTTTTGTGAGGTTCACTCCTTGAAATGATTTGAAATTGAATTCCTGGATTCCATCAGTATTCACGGAATTATGCTAGTTAGAAATTGTATGTTGTTCAGTCCACATGTTTATTTTTCTAATTGTAAACGTAAACCTTTTTTATATTGAATACTGTATTAATCTACAAATGTGTTGTTACACCTTTTCAGACAGGGTTCCTCAGCTTCAGTCCTGGATGTCCAGTGTCCAATGCAATTTAGTGATTTCTCTACTCACAAAAACCTGAGTCAACTCATCGGTTAATTGCAAGGTTTTTTGGGAAAATGATTCATAACTATAATTTACAATATGTTGGACACTGGCTGTCCAGGACCATGGTGGAATGTCTTTGGCATATGCTTTTCGCATTATCTTCTTGCCCTGCAAGCATGGAGTGCATGCATATCCTGATAGTGTTAACTAGTCAATCAGGTTAGTGCCCTTGATCATATGCTATATTGTTTATGAGATGCTGTTTAAATGTAAAGTTAAGATTGTAATGTCTGAGCTCAGTGGTACATACTTGTGTCTTATTAGTCACACTGGAATCATAACTCATAACTGTACCAGACAGAAGATTTGCAGCCATTTATCATGTGACTTCTTAATTTAGTGCTATGTCAATTTTTTATTTAAATCTAAATTACAATGTTGAAATACACCATTAAATGAACAAAATAAAAAGGAGAAAAGCAATGATTGTAATATATTCAGTTATGAATATTTAATTTTTTGCTTTCAAAGTGCATTTAACAGGTGAGTTGCTAGAAAATGTGTGTGGGGGTTGGGCATATTCAGAATGACCTTCTGAAATTCTTACATACTTTTGGCACTTTAGTAAAGCTGATGCTCTGTTAGAAAGAAAGACTCTAATGCAGCACATTCCAATGTGCCCACAACATTTCTTTCACTGAAACGTTTAAATGCAAAAATTGAAAACCAATTTTGTCATTGTGGCCTCAAGGCTTATGCTTAAAAGCAAGACAAATACAAATAATTTAACTGATGCTCATGTACAAAATTGTTCAAACACACACACACACACACACACACACACACACACACACACACACACACACAAACATACAAACACACACACACACACACACACACACACACACAGGTTGGTATTGCAATTGTTGTGAGCACTTTCCATTGACTTCTGTTATACTGTATTTCAGCACAGTACAAACTAAATCGACACCTAAACCCAAACCCAATCCTTAACCTCAGTAAACAAAAGACAATGTTTCTGCTCTTTTAGTTTCTCCTAAAAAAAGTTGAATTTCTGGAGAAAACAGCACATTCCTTGTGGGGACCAACAAAATGTCATCATTTTGACAGACTTTTCCGTATTTCTATCATGATGAGGACAATGGTCCTCACAAAGTATAAAATACATGTTCACACACACACACACACACACACACACACACACACACACACACACACACACACACACACACACACACACACA
>JBBPDA010150390.1:0-19777 GCA_037974385.1 Arnoldichthys spilopterus | reverse complement strand
CTGCCTGCTGCTCCATGTGTGCACGTGTGATGGGTTAAATGCAGAGGTCACATTTCGTTGTGGTGCTTGAGTGTGTTTACAATGACAAAGGGTCACTTTCCTCCTTTCCTCCTTAATATCGTCCACCACTCTGACCAGCTGTAACCAGTTTCGAGGTTCTAAAAGCTTGGGAGCCAAGTTTGGTGAAGCTAACTGCATAAATGATGACTGCTCTAAGCCTTGACAATTCAGATGAGAAGATTGCAAAAGCCTTGGGTTTTTGGATCAACTGGAACGATCTTATCTCTGGGAGCAGATATGCAAAATAGGGTATGCTCATATTTTATTGAGGACATTAGGCCACATGAGGCCTTAGGAGAATGTGTGACAGTCATGATTTAATTTTTAAGATGTAATCAAAGTAATTCAGACCAGTTTGGTGTAAAATGCTCTGTTGTAGTGAAGTCCAAACGGCTCCATTCTAGCCATTATATTTACTGTCCAAACCCATTGGTCAGTGTACATGTCTTCTGAGTGTTTATATGAAATTTGGACGATAGCTTAAAATGATGTAATGTGATTGCAGACTGGCCCAGAGTGTTCTTCACTTTTAAAGTATCACAACATTGTACAAAATGGGCAATGGCAGCCTAGTGGTTAGGACCTTGCGCATGTGAACAGAAGATTGTAGGTTTAAGTCCCTTGGAACCACTGAGGTTCCCTTGAGCAAGGCACCGTCTCACTACACTGCTCCCTGGGTGCTGGTGATAGCGGCCCACTGCTCCACATGTGCACATGTAATAGGTTAAATGCAGAGGTCACATTTTCAGCTCAGTCCACCCCTGTTTAAACCCATATGTGAGTTATGGTTTTCTGGACTTCCGATTCGATCAGATATTTTATTATATGTTGAAACTAACTTAAGAATTTTTTTATAAAATTTAACAAACATAATTTCATAATATGTCATAATATTGTTTAAAATAAACCTTTAAAACTGGGAAAAATGTACAAGTTATATAATTTTAGTCCTCCCGTCCCAGCTTGTCCAAATGAGCGCATGCGCAGTGTCTAACTCGGCGCCTCTTTAAAGCTCGAATGGAGACTCTTATTTTGACAGCTTGCGTTGAGTTTCCGACAGAGAAGCTGAGACGAGTACATAACAGAAGTAGTGACTTGCTAAACGGAAGCGTCTGATATTCGGACGTTTTTTTTCCAAGTGTGTGAATTTGGGCAGTTCGGACTAACAGTCCTTGTGGCCTTCTCCTTGGTAATTACAAGATAGTTATGTCGTTAAGGTCGCTGGCTTTTGCTGTCAGTCAGTTCAGTCCCTGAGCGGGGGATTAGCTGGCTAATGTTAGCGTCTTACACCAGTAAACTTGTATGTCAGCAGTTCTGACGACTGGCGTGCGATTAGACCTTCTGCTTCGGTAAATGTGGGCATTTTTAAATCCCCACATGCAACCGAGCTGGATGACATTTACTAGAAAATGTCCTTTCTTGTCCTTGGATGTAGCTGTCGCAGCTAACGCTCGTATTTCGTGTATTTAGGGTGTCAACAACAGTAATCTGACCAAGTAATACAACTACAACACATTCTTCTACTTTTCTCTTCCTGTTATTATTATTCACATCATAATTATTGTTGTTATTGTCGTTGTCATTATTACTATATTATTTCTAGCTCGTCTAACAACATTATAAAACTAATTTTAGGCATCTGGATGCAGTGATTTCTAGGACTTTTATAGAAATCATAATCATTCTGGTTAAGATGGTCAAGTTGTATGAAATAGGGAAAATGTCAGTTTTAAGAGTCTTTTTAACATTTAAGTTTTATAAATATCCCACATTTTTAATAGAAGTCAATTCAAGTTTATTTCTATAGCACTTTTTACAACTGTTGTCACAAAGCAGCTTTACAGAAACTGGGTCCAAGCCTCAAAGAGCCAAAGGCGGCATAGGCAGGAAAAACATCGGGAGGACCCAAAGCTCAGAAGGGGGAACCCATCCTCCTCTGGTCGACACCAGATAGCAAAAACAGACGAGAGAAAAGAAAAGGAGAAAAAGAATAAATAAATAAATATATAATAATAATAATTCTCAGTGTAAATGGGCGGCAGCAGTTCCTTGTGTACAGGTGACTTTAGATCAGTTCTTTGGCGGACAGGGCTGTTCATATGGGCATATATTACTACATTAGGCCCTAATGAGCCAGTTTGCAGAAAAGAGAGAGGTTGTCAGTGACAGCTGTAATTCATAACAAATTCGTCAAAAGCTCATTTCTCATCCGGAATGGAAAATACACAATACAACAAGAATTCCCATTGTGAATTATTCCAGGTGAGAAATGAGCTGATGATGAATTTGTTATGAATTACAGCTGTCACTGATAACCTCTCTCTTTTCTGCAAAGCGCTATTGTTCTTAATTTGCTGCATCACCGTACAATATGACAATGCTGCCTCTTAATCACAAATCTGCCACTGCCCATGCTCACACTGTAGATTGCTCTCTCCCTCTGCAGGTGTGCCCGGCCGGCAGGGAAGAATGAGTTTTCGCTCAGAGCATCGGGGCATCTATGTGGATCAGTCGGACTTGCTCTGTAAGAATGGCTGCAAGTTCTATGGCAATCCAGCCTGGCAAGGCCTCTGTTCCCAGTGCTGGCGAGAAACGAATCAGCGTACACGAACCAGGCAGATTGAAGAGGACCGAGCACTAGCAGAGAGGTAAGAGGAAGAGCAGTAGAGGAAAGGATGTAGGGATGAGGCACTGCGTGGTTGTTGGAACTGATGGGGGCAGATTTCATAGTTAAATCTAGTGGGAAAGTGATGGAAGAAATTTAGGCAAGCCTTATGATGGAGCTTGTGTGCTGAAACGATATACACCCATCAGCCATAACATTAACACCACTGACAGGTAAAGTGAACATTGATTATCTCGTTATTTCATTACAGAAGCTCCTTTAGGGACTGGGCAGCATTTAAACACTCAGTTCCTGAAGTTGATGTGTTAGAAGCAGGAAAACTAGATGAGCGTAAAGGAACGTCCGAGTCACGTACCATATGATAGTAAACTCTCAAAGCGGCTATGTGTGAAAAGCCCAGAGTGACATTAGCTGTTCGATCGTTGATGATGTCAGTCATGCCCAGTCTTGTGTAATATATTTTCTTGATGGTCCACTAGGCTGCAGAAAGAGGAAGACGCTGCCTATGCGAGTAGCCACCAGGGGACACACCCAGAGGCCTCCACCGCCCAGTTCAACAAAGCCGAAAAGAGGACTGGTCAGAAATCACGTACAGTCCCTACAGTGAAGAAATTTTTCACCTCATCCTCAAAGACAAGCCTGAGCAAAGGTCTGTGCAAAATGTGCCGTTGAACTGTGGGATGTAAACATTATTATTTGCTGCAGATTTGTGCTTTCATTTTCTCTTCTGCGAGAGCTGCAAAGGAAACCGTGGATGCCCGCAGTGGTTCATGTTCCTGCACTGTCAGCATTCTGTGACCTTCTGTGACCTTCTCTCCTCTTATTTCCTGGCAAATGTCTAAAAAAAAAAGTTTGGATGAAAAAGTATTTCAGAAAAACGGGAACTTAAGAAACTTGGCTGGACGTGCGATCTGCTGACACAATACGGGACATTCTAGGTTGTGCTGGGTTGTTCTCTGCCTCCAGTGTTTACAACTATTAATGTGTTGCACTGAACTGAAACTGCACATTTGCATCATTTGCTTCACTGCCAGTGCATTTGCATTTTTATAGTTTAACCACAGAAGGGCAACAAGTCATATAAGCAAATCACTTGCTGATGCCCGTCATTTAATGACAAAATTATTTTATTGTTTAGAATTTTCTTTATTTCTGTTATCACAAAATGTTTTGGCAAAGACACTGTACACTGTACACCACACTTTCCTTTATTTCCCTTTTAGCCAAAACCATTTTTACAAGTTCCTAGAAGTTCCTAGAAGTTCCTAGAAGTTCCTAGAAGTTAATAGAAGTTAATAGAAGTTATCCGTTATTTAGTGTCAGAAAAAAAAAACATTTTAACAAAACATTACACATGATACGTGTATCCAATCTATCAGCAGTCTGTTTAATTTGTGCACTTTTAATTTCTCCATTTGTTTATATCCAAATGGGGAATATAATGCTTTACACTGACGCAGCGTGTCAATTACACTACAGCATCATAATTAGTATTTTGTTATTATTTTTTTGTATTTGTAATTTGTATAAATTGTAAAACTTCATTTATCTCTGTTTTAACATTTAGGTGGTTTTATTTAGTGTGTGAATATTTTTCTTTAAGTAGCCAGAGGGTCAATAACTTGGCTCTTTTTATTCACAGATGCCACAATTCCAGAGACACAGTCCACTGCTTCCATTAACCGGGAGCCTGTTGCGGAGTCGGAACAAGCCACAAGGCAGTTTATTGACTTCCTAAAGACCCTTAAGAAGCCTGGAGAGGAGATCTTTAAGCAGTGTCATGCCTTCTGCAAGCATGTTACCTACAAAAAGGTTCTTAAGAGTTTTTGTTTTTGAAAAGGAGCTAATTCTGTTTATGAGTAATATAGGTACACAGTTAATCTAGCCCGGCTGCCTGGGTGGGAGCACTGTATCGTAGAACTGCTACAGTGCATTGTAGTTTTTTGGAACGTGGGATGTGTACTCGCTCAAAAGAACATTTCTATAAACATTTGGGCTGTTAAAGCAAAACGTTCACAGAAGAGTTGAAGTCTCTGACCGTATATATGACATATGAGATATACATGTTTGGGTGGAACATACAGTCATTGGGCTCAACTACAGGCTCACTGGGCAACTGAATTTAAAATGATCACTCTGTGCAGAGAACCGACTAATTTTCATGTTCGGAAACATGAATACTGTGGTCACATGATCAAAATAATATTTTTGGGATATTTAAAGTAACATACATTTTAGTGAAGCTTATTTTATCCACACATATAGCTATATAGTCATCCTGTAGCGTAGCAAAGTCAATGAAAATGTGGTTATTTGCAATTAATTGCATCAAAATAATGCAATTAATCCATATATTTAATTGCTTGACAGCCCTAATAAACGGTCGAATACCCTATGGATGGATTCTATAGTAAAGGGGTGTCTTACTTCAGCCCTGAGGGACAACCGCACTATGGAGTCGACCTCTTCGAACACATCTGATTCAGCTCAGGCTGTGTTTTGCAGGCCTATCTGAGCAGTTCAGAGTGTTGGAAGAGGGCAAATCATCTCTGAAACACTGTGGCCCTACAGGACCGGAGTTTGACACCTCTCCTATAGTATGAGCCTGCTTGTATATGGTGCTAAATAACTGTTGACCTGAGCTTCTCTGGTATTTCTTTCAGGATCTTGGTGCTGAGGAGCTTTCAGAGTCTGTGCAAGACTTCTATCAGAACCTGTCCGACCGCTTAAGCACCCTCTACAAATGTATGCAACAGTCAGACCCGTGATGTCATGTTTACGCACTGTGGAGTTAAAGGGCGAAACGTTCAGTGTGTTAAGGCTCACTTATGCGCGACGTTAAATACAGATTTGGATGGAGACTTACAGATACAGAAGCAACAGAGCGGTACCACAAGAAGGCGTGGCTAATAGCTCAAGCGAGAGACAGATTTATTTTAAAAATGGTGGAACATTTTGGGGATAGTTGAGATTTTAAACAGCTGTATGATGCAACATCATCTGCGCCGCCTCCGCTTTCGCCTCTTACTACACTGTTATGACCTCCTTCATTGTCACCATGCTTGATGTCAGACATTTTTGATACTGGAGAGTGGAAGTGCTGCTCAGTGCATGGAAGCATGTGGACATTTGTATTTTCACACATGAAGGGAGCACAACTGAGGTTTTAGGCTACAGTTAAGTCTGTGGATCTTCTAAATCACTGGTTCCCAACCTCGGTCCTGGGCCACCCCTGTCTTGCACGTTTTAGTGCCACTTCCTGAGAAATAGGCGAATTTGAGCGGAAGAAATCACTCAGAAGTAAATGGTTGGGGATCCAGGGTTGGTAACCTGTGTTCTGGATGCTTCATCACTACATTGTGTTACAAGGAAAGTTGTCATTTATCAGAATTCCAATCCGCGCGATAAATTATCCCACCATTGGTTTGGCTTTTTGTGCTTAAACCCGACCAGGGAACCCAGATCGAGTAGAAGCAGTAATGGACGAAGTAGAGAAGCACATGATGCTGCATTTATACGAGCAGGCCTTCTGTCCCGAGTCTGCAGATGATGAGGTCAAAGATCTGGCTATTCAGAAGAGAATAAGGTAAGCCGCCATGGACCAGCAGATTACATGCACTGAATAGTGGGAGGGGCTTATCCGGAGGAGTCGAGATAATGAATGAACTCAGGATTCAGGCTTCGGGGGTTATGTAACACTCACATTGATGAGGTTTTTGATGAAAGGCATGTAGGTCCTCACTAAAAGAGTGTGTCCATGTGTGTGTTCAGGGCTTTACATTGGGTCACTGTTCAGATGCTGTGTGTCCCACTGAATGAGGAGATCCCTGCGGTGTCGGACAGTCTAATAAAGGCCATTACCGGTAAGGCTACTGTTCCCTCTTCCATAGGGATCACCTTTGTGGAATTTGTACGCCAATGCTAATATCGAATAAATGTTTGTATGTCATATCTCGCAATAGTTATACTGATACAAATAATATATTTTTTTTAAAATGCAGAACTAGATCTTAGAAATGAGGGAAAATGAGAAATATTGGTATTTTAGCACAATATCACGTTAGCATACTGCTCTTCCAGACTGCAGTAAATCAGATATATCACCAAATGTTGGTTTGAAATTTTGGTCAGATCTAAACATCTAGATGATGCTGATAGTATTATATATTATATACATATATATGGTGTATATGTATATTGATATGCAGCAAAAATCAGCTTATATCTATATGAATCCAATATCATTGTGTTGCAGAAAAAATTGGTTGTATAAATATTTGGGATTGACTGAAGTCTGATTTCCAAGCTGATGCTGTTATTTTTTATGCACATGTTCGAGGGGTCAGATGTGGCCCAAAGGTTAGAGAAGTGTGTTTGTGACCAATGGGTCATTGTTTTAAATCCTGGAACCAGCCAGCAGGCTGACATGCATTCGAGCAAGGCCCATAAGCACGATCTGCTCCCTGGGCGCTCGGACAGTGGTTGACCCCTGCTCCGGGTGTGTGTGCTCACTGCCTCCGATGGGTAAAACGCAGAGACGGTGCTTGAAAGTTTGTAAACTCTTTAAAATTGTCTAGATTTTTATATCAGTGTGACTGGAAATCGTCCTAAAAAGTCCTAAAAGTAAATAAAGAAAATCTAGTTAAACAAATGACACAAAAATTATTATATTTGGCCGTGTATTTATTTTTAAAAAAAATAACAAAACTGCTTGTTTAACTCTGTTTTCTTCATCAATTTTTAGGTCTTGTTTTTAAAAAAATCACATGATGTTTTAGGTCAGATTCATATAAAAATATAGATTTAAAAAAAAAAATTTTGAAGATTTTATTTAAAGAATTTTACATATAAACACAAGCACAGCACACTAAGGTCAACACAAACATAACATATTAATAATGGTAATAATAATAATAATAATCACAACAGCAACAACCTTATTTTAACTTAAATTATTGCAATAGAATTTTAAGGGGGAAAATAAATAAATAAATACTTTTTTTTTTTTTAAAGAGACGACAAGGGGATGCCACACTACGAATCCCAATCATTAATTTAACTTTCTTTGTGTGTAGTGTCTTCAGTAAAACTGTTACTTTAATATCACGAACATGTTTAATCACTTTTTACATTTTTGTTCTATATTCCACCTGCAGTATTTTTTCCCGGCTAAATAAGTCTTTCTGAATGTTTTTTGCTGCAGACATCATTGAGATGGACTCCAAGCGAGTCCCTAAGGACAAGCTGAGCTACGTCACCAGGTGCAGCAAGCACATCTTCAGTGCGATCAAACGAAGTAAGCACGAGGCCGCCTCCGCCGACGACTTCCTCCCAGCGCTCATTTATGTGGTTCTGAAGGCCAACCCGCCCCGGCTACAGTCCAACATCCAGTACATCACCCGCTTCTGCAACCCGGGACGCCTGATGAGTGGGGAAGACGGGTACTACTTTACCAACCTGGTGGGTCTTCAACTTTGCACTTTTGTATGTAGTTGTGTGGACCCAACGTGGAACCAAAAACCTAATGAAGTGAAAGTGACTGTTTGTCATTGTGAACACACTCAAGCACCACAACGAAATGTGACCTCTGCCTTTAACCCATCACACGTGCACACGTGGAGCAGCAGGCAGCTACCAGCAGCGCCCGGGGAGCAGTGTAGTGCTCAAGGAAACTTCAGTAGTGTCCGGGCCTGGACTCAAACCTGCGACCTTCAGGTCTCAAAGGCAGCGTCCTAACCACTAGGCCACGACTGCCCACGAAGTGTTAGTGTGAAAAGTTTACATTTTTTATTTTTGAGGCACTTATTGGGCTATTAGATGCCATATACAGTCTAATATGGGCTAAGCACATATTCCAATGTTTTTATTATAAATATCAAGACTCCGTTACACCACTACCTATGTGGAACCTCATGCAGGCGTATTCCCTTCGCTATCTTTAGCCTAAACGTCTGAAATCTGATTATCAATATCAGCCTCCAGTCCTGAAGGGCCACAGTGACTGATTTGGTGAGTCAAACAAACCCTGTGATTTCCCAAACAATGCTTTGTTGTTTAGATTTGCAGCTTAAAGCATAAGCTTTATTTATAACAATTCATAACAGCTTTTTATTTGTAATGAGAGCCAAATACAGTCACTACACTCTAAACAGCCTCAGGATGGGTGAGAGGCAGGGCCTATTTGCCTTGAAAGGTGCCTCGGATATATAATCAGACCTAAGGAAAAAGACTGATGGTGGTGTTTCAGAACTGATATACCAAAAGACAGCTTTCACAACCCTTATTCGGAACCATTCGGACACTTATGCCACAATCTAGGATACCCACAGCAGAGACTTGCTGTGTGGTAGCCTAATGGATACAGGTGAATCTCGAAAAATTTGAATATAGTGCAAAAGTTCATTTATTTTAGTAATTCAACTTAAAAGGAGAAACTAATATAAGATATAAACTCATTACTTGATGATTATGGCTTATAATCCAAATTCAAAATCTCAGAAAATTGGAATATTACATGAAATCAATAAAAAAAGGATTTGAAATAGAGAAATGTCAGACCTCTGAAAAGTATAATCATGCAAGGCAACTTTATTTATATAGCACATTATCATACACAGCGGTCATTCAATGTGCTTTACAGAGATGGGCATTAAAATAAAAGGCAAAAAAAGCATGAAAAGTACAAGATGAAAGTAAAAATTTAAAAGCAATAAAATTAAGCAATGAAGTGCATGATAAAAGTTAAATAGAAGAACAAATAAAAGTAATAAAAAGAATAAAAAATAAGGAAAGTGCATGATAAAACTTACAATACATAATTAATAAAAGATAAATAGATAAAATAGAATATTAATGAAAGTATGTGGAGAACGAGGCGGTTTTTAGTTTCTTTTTAAAACTGGCCACAGTTGGAGCAGATCTGGTGTCCATGGGCAGCTGGTTCCAACAATAGGCTGCATATTGAGTAAACGCCGTTTCACCCTGTTTACTTGCATATGTTCTCAGTACTTGGTTTGGGCCCTTTTGGCATGAATATTCAAATTTTTTGAGTTTCACCTGTATATGTAGTTCTCTGTCAGTGCAAAGGTGGTGTAACGGTTAGGGAGTTGCCCCTGTGCCCTGAAGGCCGCCAGTTTATATCCCTGAATGGTACAAGTACCACTGAGGTACCCTTGAGAGCTGCCCACTTTTCCTACACGGTTGGGATAAATGCAGAGGTCACATTTTGTTGTGGAGCACTCTGTGCTGTGCTTTGGTGTGTTCACAACACCAAAAAATCACCCACTTTCACTCACTCACTACATAATCATATGCTAAATTTAAACCCGCAGTCAAATGAAGTTATTTAGGGCACATACTGTGAAGGGAATGCACTTAAATAGGTGTTTTTCTGCAAATTTTAATGCACAGAATATACTATTTTCTACTAAATATATAGGAAATAATACAGTAAAGGTCACATTTGACTTTTATAGCAAAAAAACATGTGCAGAAGTATGTTCTCCATGGGAGAACGTGTCCTCATTTGAATCAAAACAGTCTGACTTGACATTGCGCTTCCTCTGATTCTTTTTCTTTTTCTCAGTGCTGTGCGGTAGCTTTCATAGAGAAATTGGACGCCCAGTCTCTCAACCTAAGTCCCGAGGACTTCGAGCTCTACATGTCCGGCCAGGCATCTCCTGACAAGGGGAAAGACGCAGGAGACGCTTCCTCCTGCTTTTCCTCCTCGTCCTCCAGGAGTGGCCACAGAGCAGAGCCTGCAAGTGGAGGCTGCGCGGCCACGACGCAGACGTGCAAACAGTTGGATCTCCTCACCGGACTGGAGACCCGGCAGGAGCGAGTAACGGAGGGGGCGCACAGGCTGGAGACTGACCTCATCGAATGGAAGGACGGCGTGGAGAGCTCAGTGCATGACGTCCTGGAGGGGCTCCACCTGGAGACGCACCCCACGCCGACATCCACCATCGACTCGGACAACATCGACAGCGAGGGGCTGCCCCCTCCTCTACAGCCCCAGGTGTTTGCTGGGTAGCCCCCCCCCCACCCCACCTCCAGACTCCGTTCGATGATCTAACCACATAAAAAGGCAAACTGACTGTTAATATTTAACCTTTCTGTCCCTCGATGTTTGAGGCCCTGCTGACGGCAGGCTTATTTGGAATGGGTGATCGTTTCCTCCCTACTAATCTACCTTTTTGTCTTTCCCGTTTTGGGGAAGGGGTTTGCACATTATTCCGTTACAGCTGGGTTCCTCTAAACGCTTACATTTTAAGTAAAGCTTCGCTTATTTTCATAGAGCTGGCCAACAAAGTCTGAAGCTCATCAGAAGCCAGGTGGTTAATGTGGTTTTTCACTGGCATGAGAATCCTCCTTCAGGAAGACAGACAGATATAAATAACCAATGAGTAACAAGCAATAAGCTAAATATTCTGTTATTACTTGAACCACAATAGTAAGAAAAGTCACAGGTTGCCATGGCAGCTAATGAGCGTGTTAAAGTGGAATTCCACTGATTCTTAGGATGTTCTACAGATTTTAAGGGTGGTGATGTGAGCAAAGTCATTTACAATGGGTCTGGTGTGAAATGGCTCATTGTGAAGAACTAATCCAACTCAGATTTTTTTAGTAGTGGTAAATGGAACCAGGTGTCACAACGTCTACCACAAATGTAACCGTTTTATGTACAATCTAAACATTTTTACAGTTAAAACACTTGTGTTTATTCATACTTCATATCAAAGTCTTACCTCCAAACTATCATAACACAGTGTTGTACAGTAGGCATTGCTTTATTATGATGATGTTTTGGCCTAAAAACTACATTTAAAATATATTTGTGTGCATGCAAAGAGGATAAAGAGTCCCAAACTTGTATGTACCATTATCAGTAGTACATATAAAAATATGTAGGTGGTTTTAGATTGTAAATTTTTACGTTTACGTATTTGGCTGACGCTTTTATCCAAAGCGACTTCCAAGTCGTGGAGCAGTGTAGTGGGACGGTACCTCGCTCAAGGGTACCTCAGTAGTGCCCAGGCCGGGAATCGGATCTGCGACCTTCAGGACTTTCAGGTCCCAAGTGCAATGTCCTAACCACTAGGCCACCACTGCCCCACTGTAAATACATTGTTTACATCACAATCATGAAATATGTAGAAGTTGATGGGATTCCACTTTACTGTTGCGATGTAACCTGGCAGTTACAGTAGCAGCGTGTGTTTTTAATGAGTGAGTGTTGGCCATCTCTTTCAATCCTCCTCTGTTCTTGGCAACCTTCACTCTATAAGTGAAGTCAGGACAGAGTAGCCATTCTTATGCACTTTTCTCTTACACCAATCAGCCACAACATTAGCACCACTTACAGGTAACATGAATTACATTGACTGTCAAGGTATTACAATGGCACCTGTCAGTGCGGTGGGATATATCAGGCAGCAAGTGAACAGTCAATTGGACGAGCGTAAGGATCTGAGACACTTCGACTGGGCCTTACTGTGATGTTCTGCATCTCCAAAACAACATGTTGTGTGGAGTGTTCCAGGTGTGCAGTAGTTGTTTCCATCCAAAAGTGATCCAGGCGAATCGGCGGCAGGGTCACGGGCACCCGAGGCTCACTGACGCATGTGGGGAGTGAAGGCTAGCCCATCTGGTCTGATCCCACAGAAGAGCTACCGTGGTGTATTAAGTGACGCTGGCTCTGATAGAAAGGGGTCAGAACACACAGTGCAGCACAATGCAGAGCTGCTCCAGCAGCAGGAGGGACACACTCGATACTAGGCAGGTGGTGTTAATGTTATGGCTGATTGGTGCATATGTCTCAAGGATGTTCTGTTCGCAGTTCACACAGTGTGAGCGTATGTTATGTATTTGTAACATAAGTTCTTAATCAAGAGGTTTGGGTGTTAATCAGGGATTAGCTCTTGCTATTCTGTACCGGCAAGTGAACTCATCTGGGATTTAGTCTCATGTGCATTTTATATTATTTATTAGAGTATTTAATTCATTACGTGGTCAAAATGATATTCCTCCGAAACCAAGTATCTCCACAGGTCATAGGTTTAGTATTTATTTGGTTGAACGTGAACAATCGAAACAGCTGACGTACTACGATTTCAGAGTTTTTGTCAGTGTGGTTTGTGTGAGGTGCTCATTTTATTGTTGTCTACTCGTGTGTTACGTGCACTGTGAACATGTTTCGTTCAATGGACACCAGCCACACACCTTTTTACTTCAAGAAATACATGGCTTCATACATATCTGAGATTTAAATGGACACTACACTTTTGTCAGTACATGTTACAGGGGAATTCTGCCAATATTTCAGAAATAATCTGCATAATTCAGTGTCTGAGATGCAACCAAAGTCATTCAGAGTGGGTTTAACGTGGAATAGTCCATTGTGGAGAAACTTGCAAAGTCAAATTTCTTTACTGTGTTGGTGAATGGAACCAGGGGTCACATGTACAACGCAGATCTATATTATATCTTCTGTCCAAACCCACTAGTGAACCTACATGTGTCTTCTCAGTGTTCATTCGAGCATATTTATGATGGATAAACAGTGAAAATGTTCATTCTTTGCCGGACTATTTTGCCTCACAACGCCCCGCATGTACCCCTCCACCTCGAATGGGTTTTATGCCCAAAAGGGGCTCCAGATTCTGGTAAATCAGTCTCAGGCATCTGGGAGCATCTTCACCACCGTTTCATGATGGAACTTTCTGTGAGTGAGCTTTTAGAGGAACCAGATGTCTGGTTCCATTCACCACCATTGTAAACAGATCCCACTTTCTTTTCATACCAAACCCACTTTGAACGGCTTTCGTGATAACCGAATCGTGCAAAAATGCTGAAAAATGAGTGGAATTTCCTTTTTAAGCATAAATGGCAGCTTCAGAATTTCAACACGGGGACATTTAAATGGTTTTGTGATCATTTTAAAGAGCAATTCCGTGTCAGATGTGACCAGGTCATTAAAAAACCCGAGCCAGGTTTTCCCAACAGCAGCCCAGCCATTAGTACTCTGAGTTTAATGTTGAATGGTCAACGTACATTAGTGCAGTAGATGTAATTCATGAACGTAGTGCTGTTTAAGTACCAAGTATTGGCATTTTCATAAAAAAGTTTGTGATTATGGCTTTAAATACCATTCAATGGGACACAGTAGGTCGTACACCAGCATAATGCTATTAGAACCTTCCCACCACTTCCAGTATCCATTCTGTCTTGAGAAAACCTCCATTATTTTATTTATTTTATTTATTTTATTATAAGCTGACTCCGCCCCTTTTTGTTGCATTCTGTATGTTGTAGCACTGAATTGTTGAACTTTAGCCTGAATATTTCTTGGGCTTAACAGTAGATAAATGGCAAGGGCAGGACATACGAACGATATAGATGAAGTCACGTGTCCCCAACTTATGAATGCAAATTACTATAGAACTTCCCGAAACGTTCTTACCGCATGCAAATTGTTGCCCCTGCATATGATATTGCAACATGACTGGATTGTGCCCAACGACTGCTCACACTGTAGCCAGATATTCATCTCCATATACTGAGAATTAAAGCCTCTGAATGGACAAAAGAGTAAACTGTGTTGTTATTGCAGGTCAATGCTTTTCTTGGTATAATTATAGTTTTTATTATTGGGGAATATTTTTGTTCTGCTTGTGCAAGTCATTGTGCCTTGTGATGACCAAGCCCAGCCCGGCCCACCACTGTCACCAGGAAGGTGTGTAAGGGCTCTTTTCCTGTTTTTATGCATTCGAAGCACAAAAAGCGGAAAGTTTCTGGTTCCCTTTCAAAATATAAAGGGTTCGTGTCTTTTAAGCAGACCAGAGTGCAGCAGAGAACAGCACCATGTACTTCTCCCTGGGCTCTGTTGGTGAGTGACTGCGAAGCTACACATGCAAATCAGTTTGATTTTTGATTTTTTGATTTTTTTTTGCAAAGATAATGTGTGTTTCTCCTTTATTCACAGCCTTTTTAACCTTGTGCGCCAGTATCACGTCTCAAGGTATGTCGGTCATTATTTATTTATTTAAACATTATTTGGTACAACAGGCCCTGTGTGAGAGACCTCGGAGAACATGCAAGACTTTAATGCCCCAAAGTGTTTGAATATTATTGCTGGTGAAAAGTACAGTGCAAAACCAAATTGCCACCAAACCAAATTGGATGACAATGCACATATAGAAGCATTTAAATACATGTAAAGGCTCGAGTGATGCTACTGCTCTGCAATTTCCCTTTAACTCCTTTGGAGTAAGCTGTAAAAAATGAGAAACAGACGTGTCCCGAATTACAAAACTGTTAAACAAGAAAAAAATAATTTTTATCAAATTAATACCCCTTTCAATTTCAGTCCCTCCAAAATTGGTGGTTAGATCTTAAGGCAGAAAATTTATAAAAAAAACTCAAAAAAATGACAATTATTATTTAATAGCTTCTTGCTGTTTCCAAAAATGTCCTGGAGAAATTATTGTTTATTGAATAAAACATCTTTTAAAAAAAGCTGTTGCTGAATTAAACAATGGCATGTCTAAAGTGGGAATTGCACATTTCCTGCATAGATCAGTCAAAAATACAAACATTGGAACCAGGAGTGACATTTACAACACGTATAGAGCCATGTATTGTCTTTTCACCCCCAGTAAAGCTCCATGTGTCTTCTGAGTGTTTTGTTTTCGAGCGTAAAGCCTGCAAACCTCCACCATGAACGAATTCCAAAACTCTGGTAAAAAATGTCTCTGGCATCAGGCAGCGTCTTCATGACCATTGGATGTAATCACTTTCGCTGAGGGAGCTTACAGAGGATCCAGACGTCTGGTTCCATTCACCACCACTGAGCAGTTCTGACTAGAGGGAAAGTGAAGAAACTCTAACTTCTTGTCCCCTTCAATTTGGCACTGATTACAGAAATTGTACTTTACCTTTGTGGATACATGAAACTGTAAATCTCAGCGCTTTGTAGCCCCCGTTACCTTTTCAAACTAGAGCTGATTGACATTGGCAGAGCGTGAAAGTGACATTCTGATGATATGATGAACGATTGGCCTTCATGACACTGACCAAGTGAATTCAAGTGGTTTGATGTCTTTAACATCTTTTGGAGCATCTGCATTGGTCAGAACATCCATTGCATGTTATCAGCATCTGTCGTTTGTGACCGAGCTCATTTGCCCAAGCAGTGTTGTGAAGGCAAACATCACAGTGATGATCAACGAACAATGTGCTGCTCTACTGATGACACCTCACATTCGTTTTGTCCACCATCTTCAGCCAGTGCAGATGCTGAGCCCACAGCTATTCCAGTGAAGGCCAAGGTTAGCGTGAACATGGGGGAGGCTCGCCTCTTCTCAGGGGAAGACGTCCAACTCGCCTGCAGCGTACCTGATCAACCTGCAACAAAATGGAGCTACAACTGGTTCTTAAACAATGTGCGTTTGACCGTCTCTGAGGCTTACAGTTTGAAAAACTCTGTCGTCCAGGAAGGAGGAAACTATACCTGTGTAGGAGAGAAAGAGATCGACGCCTGGCCCTATTCGCTGCTGACACTTGTAAGCGAACCACTCACTTTACATGTGGATGGTGAGTTTTCCTATTCAGTTCATTTCAGTTTGTCTATTGATATGAAAAATATTGTAAAAATGCAGAAATTGGGACGGGTCCCGCATGGATTACAACAGTTTTCCCGAAACGTGCATAGAAAGTAATTTATAGAAATATTTACGCAAAATGAGGAGAATCAAAGCATTTTAGCACAGAGTCTCCGAAAACATTCTGCTCTTCCAGAGTTCTGTCTGAAATATCAGCCAAATGTTATTTTTTCAAGCAAATATCTGCTGATTTCAATCTGATTCTGATGTCATTGTGCGTCTTTACAGTTCAGTTCAGTATTATTTATCAGAGAACACGGAAATCTAGCTCTAGAGCCCCAACCACCAACCAGAGGGTGATGATGTTGTGGTAATCTGCCCAAAAGCAAAAGGAGAAACCAGTGAGAGGATTCAAATGGGGAATTCAGCCTCGTCCCAGTTGGGCCACACAAGATAGTAGAATGATGGATACAAGTTTGAGTGAGGTCCTTTCATGAAACAGTGGAGAGATATGAGAGTTGTCAGGTGATTAATGTCTAAAGTTGGTCAGAAACTCATAAAAAACGTTGGCTAAAATGGTTAAAATAGTAAGTACAGACATGTGATACTTGTATCTTTTTTGTAAACACTTTCTCTGACATTCCATTAACTTCCAGGTATTAAACGGGTAAGTACGAAGTGCAAACTTAGTAGGACCAGGTAAACATTCACCTGCCCTTCCAATTCTACCAAATAATGATTGACAAACACTAGAGGGCGCCTGTGAGCAAGCCCTTGAATGGCAGTAAATGGGGCTGAATGGATAAAAGTGTTAATTATATATTTTTTAGTTTTTCATGCAGGAATTTATTTTATAGAAGATAAATGAAAGTACTACATAAAAAAATAAACACCAACATATTTCCATTTTTCTAGAGTAAACAAAGTTTTGGGCAGTAGGACGATAGCATTTTGGCTACTTTGTGCTGATTGGTTGGCAAGCAACTCATTCAGTTCAGTTCAGTTCTATTTATATAACACTTTTAACAACTGATGTTGTCACAAAGCCGCTTCACAAAGTCCAGGTCTGAGCCTCTAATGAGAGGCGGGGGAGGCAGGGAAAACTCCCTAAGCTGCAGGAAGAAACATTGGTAGGAACCAAGACCCACTTCCTCTGGTTGACACATGATAACAGCTAAGAGTCTCAGTTTATGAGGGTGGCATTGGTTAAGGTCAGTGGCTTTCATGGCTGAGGGGTGAGCAGCAAATGAACACGTGGTGGTGGTCCGTGGTGGTTAAGCTGTTCTACAGGTGGATTGGCAGGAAGGAAGAACCACTGATCAAACGATCTGTTCGAGGGGACAATCTCATTGGCTGTTTTGCTCGGTGAAGTCAGCAATGTGCACAATTCACTGTTAAAAAGTCGTGTTAGTGAAACTGAACGACGCTTTAAAATATCACATCAGTGCTGGAATATTTGGTGCTGTAAATGACTATGATATACAATAATCACAGAAAATCACAGTACGTTTGCATTGAATGCTATACACATTGAAGAGCAGGTTGGTTTACCTTAAATTCTAGCTCAAGTTTAAATTGAGGAGCACTGGGTTAATACCTGGTATCTTTATCTTCACTCAGCACATGTGCACCTCATGCTACTGCACCCTAGCAACAGCATCTCCGGTTGTAAATGCGCCGTTTGTAATAATGAGTGTGTTGTTTCTGTCGTGTACCTTTTCATTATCAGGCGGCTGGGCCCTCCTGCAAGTCCCAGCGGAGCCTTTACTTATCGAAGAAGCAATGACTCTGACCTGCCGCATTCGTGATGACCCCATACTGGTGGAGGTGATTTTCTACAAGGATGGGGTCGAGATCCAGAGACAGAAGGACAAAAACCTGCTGTTTTCCGCTGTCACCCTAAAGGACCAGGGCAGCTACTGGTGCAGGGCCACGTGGATTCAGAATCGCTTTGAACATCACTCTGCCCAGTCCCTGCCTGCTTTCGTGACTGTGTTGGGTAAGACAACCTTCACAGTGAAACCCAGGGGTGTGAATGTATGTGGTGCAGACGGCTGGAAAAAATGAACATCATCGTCTTCATAGCCACAGATTCAAACACACCTGTTTACAAAGATCCTCGCTTTAATCCCTGTAGGAAAGCTTCAGTTAGAGTCAGACTAAAATCAGAATCAGCCTCGTTAGTCGGGGTGAGTCATGTTTTTTTTAATATTTGAATAGAAACTTCTGTAAAAATATTTTAAAATATATATATTCAGTGCCCAAATGGTGCAGTGTCTATGCGCTGGCCCTACCATCGGAAGGTGGTCCGATCCCCGATTGGTGCTACAGCCATCTGTAGATGAGTGTCTTTGCCTTGCTCTCTGGGTGCCTCACTCATAGGATTTGCTAGCAAGCATGGGACCCAGCAGAATTGGCATTCAGCGCTCTCTTCCAAGCACGTCACGCTGTCCAGCAAGGTTGCTTTAGCAGTAGTCAGAAAAGAGACGGTGGCTGGCTTCACGTACCTGAGAGGAGCTCGCCCTCACCCTCCCAGTGCTGGTGATATCATGTGACATTGGGTGGAAATTAAGATAATCAAGGATAATCAAAATATATGTGTGTGCGGGTGTGAGTTTGTGAGTGTGTTTCCTGGTTTTCTCCAATAATTTAGTATTTTTTCCTGTTTTTATGACCACCAGTAATGTGCTACTACTCCCAGAAGGTGGCAGTAGCACCACTAAAACGGTTGAAAAACCATCAACAGAAGAACACACCAGTAAATCATGTGCTGTGAGATTAGATGCAACTGTCCAAACTGGAGAAACATGTAAAGCCAAAGAGTCTTACAAAGACGATACACCTGGTACCGGGGCAGTTTGGGGCAGAACAAACCTTACAAGGGCCATAATCATGATTTCATGTGCATGGTGCTAATCCACCCTTCCCAGATGTTCACTGTGTTTCACTTATTCTTTAAAACCTTAAAGCATGTCCACACTCCATCTTCTCCTGTTTGATCGCAGATAAACTGAACACTCCCTCCCTCAGTCTTGAGCCAGATCTGCCCTGCTTGGCCAAAGGGCAAAGGGCAGAGCTAAGGTGTGTGACCCAGCTAAACGCCAGAGAAACAGGCTTGAGTATGGATTACTACTTCATGAAAGATGGTGCTAGGCTGGGGCCTGCCTCGTCCCGCGATACATACACCATCCAAAATGCTGGGGAGGACGACGTGGGGGTCTACACCTGCAAAGTTCGTGTAAGAGCTCTGAACTTGGAGAGGTGGAGCGACCCATTCGATCTGAAGGTCAGCCTCCAGGTGGATCAACCCAGGTGTGATTAGCACTGAAAAAGGAGGTAAGTGCCTGAGCTATAAAATACTGTGAAGTGAAAGTGAATATTTGTCACTGTGAACACACCCAAGCACCACAACGAAATGTGACCTCTGCATTTAACCCATCACACGTGCACACGTGGAGAAGTGGGCAGCTACCAACAGCGCCCGGGGAGC